>JAZHYW010021891.1:0-17630 GCA_037355805.1 Ixodes ricinus
TTGATGGACAGCACAAAGAACACGCAGAGAGCGTGCTGACGCGGCAGTAAAACCCGCGCCAGTGTTGGTGGTTAATTCGACGAGACGGGTTGTTTGTGTGTGTCAGTGTGTGCGTGCGTCCGTGCGTGCGCGTGTGCGTGTGAACGCGCGCGCGTGTGTGTGTGCGTGTGGTGGGGGAGAGTGTAAAAGCAGCCTGTGAGCGCATTTTGAGGCAAACAAACGCAAGACGGGCGCAAAGAGCGGACGAGCACGCCGTATCAGCGCCTCCCGGTTGCAAGAAGTCGATAACACTATCATTCCGCGTTTTCATATCTAGCGATATGGAAGCAAAAAAGTCAGATCTGCGGAAGAATTCCGAACAAGTATTCGAAAAACTACCCGACAATACATATGCGATATTTTTGGAAAGTTGTTTGCAGATTGGCGAGTGTGTCGAGTAAACTACAACAAAAAGGATCCATATTTTGTGTTGCCTAAATTAGGCTTCCATGAACTCCACAACCATCGTATCGCTACACTGCCTCCGCTGAAGTCATCAGGAGCGAAATATTCTCTTTGGTATGACCACTCGCTGTGCTGATGTCTGGCTTCCTTTTTTCTTGGGATTTTTCTTGAAATTGGTAAAACTGAAAAACTCCGAACTGAAATTTTTGAATTAAATGAAACCCCAGGTTAACTGGAAAAATTGCTTTATTTCTGTTGACCCCGAAAACAAACCGCCCTTTTCCGCGAGGCTGCTTCCTTCTGCTGCAATTATTGTTTCTACATGGGCCACTTAGTGATAACTGGCGCGAATAGCATTGTGTGTTGTAAAAACGCGATAGATGTGCAATAGCTTTTACGACGTAAGCCCTGATAAACCCTGATTTCTGGTCGACACCAGAAATAGATACCGAAAACAGAGAACTTTGAAAAAATGAACACCCAAAGACACCCTTAAATTTAAAAAAGAATACACAAAAATACGGAACCCTACCTATAAGTTATAACGAAATCTAAAAGCTGCACCAACATATACGAAATCCAGCTTATAATTAGGATTCTGCGTTTTCGGAGTTTATTTCTGCTTAAAATCGCGGAGTGTTGTTTAGTGCTTATTTTTTACCATAAATTCGGAGTTCTTTGGAGCTTTCTTTCATCGTACAGAGTTTTTCGGCTTTTTCGGTGAAGTGAACGAAAGGTTGAAAACAGCAGTTTGTGAATTTAGTAAAAGTATCCTTTTCAATGAGAAACGTGTTCGACGATTCCCCTTTTTTAAAATAGAAGCTAAACGGAAGTTCTTTGTGATCATACAAACGAAAGTTGATACTGCGAGGGCCTGAAAAAGGCCTGCAGTTTTTCAAATAAATAAATAAATATTAGATATAGAGAAGTAGAGCAAAACTTGTTCGAAGATCCCTGGAAAATATTAAGACCAGTAGGATTCATAGCAGTTGGCGGTCCTGAAAAATCTGAGTTTTTTGGGTAAATATAAATATTAAAATATTTTACCGGAAGTATTTTTTCGATTTTATCGAATTTGTCCGAAAACACAGAAGCATACTTATAGTACTCACGTCCGCCCCAGAAACCGGAATACGCCTAATATATTTAGAAGCCTTTATTAAGTAAATGGAGGAAGGATCTCCACGGTGACGATAAAAATAAAAAGCCGGTTTAATTATGCGAACTGTGTTAAAATAGAAGGAAATAATGAATTATTTATTTTGGAGGTATTGTTGAACTGTACCCGACCGTCATCTCGATCCTTTCAGTGCGAGCGCTCTCTCCTTCCTCTTTCTTAGTTTCTTCCGTGTCTATTTAGTCTCCGGAAGCTTGCACCTTCTTTTTCTTAGTCTACAATACTTAATGATATCACCAAACGTACAGAATTACGCATTCAGAACCCGTCTAAAACTGTACCGCGCTATTCATATAGTCTCATTCTCGATTTATTAGCGTGTCAGATCTTAGGCAATGTAAGTTCATTCATCCTCTCCAGACTCGTCGACTAATCTCGCTCTTTTGCTTACTTCATCGGTTCCTTCAAAACTTCGGTCAGTCCAGTTCACCTCTTTTGGAACCACTGCCGAGCGGGACAATGCCAGCTCCAACGGCAAGGCTAAGTCCGTCCTGATATTTTTTATAGCGTTGCTCCCCCCCCCCTCTCTCTGTCTGTCTCTCTCTCTCTCTCTCTCTCTCTGCCTCTCTTTCTTTCTATTTTTTTAAGAACCACCGGATTCTTTTCGTAAAAAGCAGCGAAAGCTTCCAGCGAATATTTCGTTCAGCATCCATCCTTTTAAAACCTCAGCACTTCCTCGTGCCATCCAGAACTCAAACGATCTTTCCGACAATAATTGACACCATATCAGATCGCAAAAAGTTGCGCGGTGCACTGGTTAACAGTTTCTTTCCACCAGGCTGGCACTCAACAAACTGAGTTTTTTCTTCTGTTGTTGAGCTATTGTAACCCTTACATTGTGTTCTTGCTCCCAAGGGCTTACTTATCAAAGCACGTTTATTCCGATTATCACAAAACGTTCGTCTGCCGTCGAAGGAATATTCTAAACTGTATCTTTGTTTTTTGTGTGTCACTATTGGGCTTATTCACATGTCATCACTTTTTACATTAGTGCTACATACCTCTTCCGCGGCAGACGTTTTCAGCGCTCAAGAATAAATAAAGTTGTGGCTACGCTTTCCGTGAGAAAGTCAGGAAATGCATGAAATACATTTGTTTATTGTTCATTTTTGTTTATTTATTACCTACAGTTCGCCCTTGGGGCATTATTATTTTTGTTTATTTATTACCTACAGTTCGCCTTGGGGTATTAATATTTAAATGGCGGGGAGAAGTTCGCACAAATATGTGGCCGAGGACTCGAGATTGCCTTTTCGAGTAACCAGACACTTCGTTTGTTTTGACGTTCGCTCGCTATGTAATACCTCACCTCTCTCTCGGATTCAGTCATTATATAATGCCTTTGCTCCTCCCTATCTTGACATCTCAGCACCAATTTCAATGTACCGTCACCATTTGAACGATTTTGTACTTGCCTCTTAGCATGATCATTTTGTTAAATGTTTTACAGCGAAGCTGTATATGGCTAGGTTCTGAAATTTTTTGCGTGCGCGGACAGAGCGTGTAGATCGAGAATTTCTCCCCATACGAATATACAGACCCATTGTTGGCAGCGCGGTCGCTCGTGCTCGTGCTGCGCTGTCGTCTTCTAATATTCACCAGTAGTCATCGCCCTAGCGACGTTATCAGCAGTTGCACTTTGAACTTGCTATGAGCAAGACGCGCGTAGTTCACTCTGAAGAAGAAGAAGGTGCCCTCAAAGAGCGACAACGAGAGCAAAAGCGCGAATGGGCGCGAAAGCGACGAGAAGCCGCCGAACGCGCAGCGGCCGACGGGTCGGGAAATCGAGTAGCTGCTCTCTGACCGACGAAGAACAACAGCGTGCCCGTCTAGAGCGTCGGCGGCAGCAGAAGCGTGAGTGTGATTGTCTGTATCTGTAATTGTCGATACAGTGACCGTCGCCTTATTTAAATATAGGTAATATTCCAGCAATGTTACGTTCGTCGGGTACTATGCCTGCGCAGGAGTTTTACTGCAGGGGCTCCGTGAAAATGCATTTTCATCTTAAAAGTTTAAAATAAAATTGTAAAGACAATCAAGAGATCCAGAGGACTTGGTACCTGTTGTAGGCGTTGCGGTGAATGTTGAGCCTATAGAGCGGGCGTGGCCAAACTGATGGCGCAAGTAAAATTGTTATATTTTAGGAAGCCGCAAGAAGGGAAGGAGGGGGTGGTATTGCGAGAACATCGTCCTCTCCACATGCTTTCAACGTTTGTCATTAGGCTCCCCTTATAACTTATAGCTTGACTAAATATAGGAGCTATGGTTTCACACTGCGAAGCTTTTATAATGTAACCGGTGCCTAGTTTCATTTTATTTCAAGCAAACGCTTTCGTCAAGCAGAGAATCTAGATTATACATTCCACTAGATGCGACTTACTAGTTTTTCAACTGTATGGGTGCGTAAAACATAGAGCTCGATATTTAATTATAGGCAGCTGTTTTGCATTACGTATCTCTCACACCAAGTTTGGGCAAGGTTCCTACACAAAGTGAAATTATAAAATTCCAGGTTACATTTCCACCTTATTTGCCCCCGTCTGACAATTGCATTCTGAAATGCTTATCGACAACGAAAACTACGGTAACTTTATACGCCCAGTTTTTTTTTCCTGTTCCTCGCTGTAATGTTTTCATGAGTAAGCTCAATGCTTGGTCCCAACCATTTTAATGTGGGCGTCTCTAGATCACGTGAGGCGAATTTTGGTTTGTGACGAGCCGCATGCAGCTTGCGAGCCGCAGCATCATGACTTCTGCTCTACAGGCATCGAGGCGGAAGGATAAAAAATCAATACGAAAGAGTGCCAAACAGTATTTATTATGCTTCATAGAAACACCGTAAAATCACATTTGCGTACAAAATAAATAAATGGTTACATTCAATTAGGGGTATTATATTGACACAATTACTAGCGATTGAAAAAAGGGGATACAGGGTCCGATATACCTCACGTACCCAGGCTCACAACCAAAATGCTTTCAACACACCCGAGTCATCAGTTAGCCTAAGTGTTCTATGCTTCCTTGCACCCCAAATGAACAGCAGTGGACGCTGCGGACCATCTCAGCCCATCCAGAATTAAGTGATTATCAAGTGAGCTTCTGGTGGGGACACTGAGGTTAAAGCTACGGTGTACTCTCAGCGCTGGAATGGCTGGATGGTTCCTAGCGTCCGATCCGTTAATTTTACGGTGAAAGGGAGCATAGTACCCAATGAGTACATCATACGAGGACAGAAGAAAACAACAAAGCAGTAGAGTGAACAAAGCTTACGCAATATTTTTGATCAAGGCTAAAAGCTCGAACCGTACGAGAAGCTCTCTGACGTACTGCAGAACAAGGAAAAATAGCAGTATCACAAAAAAGTTCCATGCTGCGAAGCTTATGAAGACGCGTACATGTATACATTAACGCATTCAGGTATAGCGTTCAGGTGTGTTCTACTACAATAGAAAAAAAAGAAACAGACTGCTCTGTCTGCTGCAAAGGAACACAGGCTCGAATTTTTTGTCGTTACGTGCTATTAAAGTTTGTACAACCCACTGACGCAACAGAAACATGTAGATTGCGACAAGTGAAGTCAAAATAAAATTTAGCACTTTTTTCATAAATTCATAAAAAAAAAGCCAGTCACCCACGTTTCAAATCTAGCTTGTCGCGTCATATATATACACACTGTAATCTACAATATCACGCATCAGTTTCAGTGCTACGCACAGTCCCAGCATCGTGAAAAGGCCGTCCGTGTGTTAAAAATAAGAAAAGGATGATACACTCTCACTGATCAACACTTGCATTACACGTCACGAAACGAGTGATGAACTAGAAACAAAGATACCTACGAGAACTTATGACCGCTCGTAGAAATCACAAGACTATGAACGCAAGATAAAAATAGCAAACACAATTAAGATCTCTGCAACAAGCGAGTTCCTACGCTACAAGAGGATTGCCCGGCTTTGTTTTCTGAACGTAGGAATAATAGTCGCGTAGGTTATTTTGGCAACAGACTACTCATTCCAGTCACAAAACCGCATCACAGATAGCGGTTGATCAGCGCTCAGAGTCCCTGAGCATTTGTTTTAATTTCTGGAAGTCCCTGGTTGATGTATTTATACCACGATGTGCCAACTCTGTTCTAATTTCACCGGGGCGCATCGCATCTAGATTCAAAGTCCCACTAGGATTGTCATTTCGCGGAACAACGCTCCTACGTGGTCTTTTCTTTCGACTTTCTTGAATACCGCCCAGAGACCAGTACTCGCGAGATCTTTTTGTGTAGTTTCTTACTGGCGGCCTTTGAGTCTGCAATTCTCCCCGCTTCACTATTTTTAAGACGTCCCATGCGGCGTCCCACTTGTTAGTTTTAGTGTGGTGCAGTTTTTTCAGCGTGTCGTTCTTCTTCTCAAGCCCCTGACTGGAATAATGGCCCAGGCAGTGCAGTTGTACATGCTTTTGCGCCGAGTGCGCACAAAATATGTGAATGTAGGGAGTCACACGGTCTCGACCATATCCTTTGCGGTTTGCGCCCAGCCGCACGAAAACGTCGAGAAAAAGTTTTGTTCGCGCCGAGACGTCAGAGCCCGATGTATCATTCTTGTAAACATTAAGTACTTCTCTTAAGATGTTCCAGAGCAAAACAACATCTTCGGCTGTGTCGTGATGAAGGACATCTCGAAGACGACCAGGCAGCTTTTCTAGCAGTACGTCAACGTCAGTTCCTGTCAGCGAACTGAAGCTCCTCCCCTGATGTTTCGAATCATTTGAAGAAAAAAGATGGATGCTGACGCCACAATCGTGGATAATCGCAATAAGCTTAGCCACATGGTCCTCTTTCGCTGATGTGTTGCATACTTTTATTGAAGAATCTTTGTCTTGCATTTCAAGAATGAGGTTCTCAACAAGCCTATCAACTATTCTCATTCCCATGTGCATGATGTCAGGTACCACACGGGAGGGTTCTATCATGAGCAGCGGCGGATAACGAACAGAGTTTGTCATATTGTCGCAGTCTTTTTTCATTCCATCTAGGGTACGAGTCATCGCAGATGAATTAAAAAGCCTGATGGGATGCTGGGATTTGAGCGTTCTTCCTTACTGGCCTTGCAGATTGGACACGGATGGGATGAAGCCGCCGACTGCATGCCTTGGAGAAGCAAAATAAACTTCAGATCCGCACCGAAGCAGAGATCCACGGACACGAATTTGTCGTCTACAAGAATACCTCTCTGCGCGGACACATCATTGACTTCTTTGATAATTTCTCCAAATCCTTCTCGAAGGGCGAAGTAGTTTTCTTTTGTCTGAATAATACCAAGAAGGCAGTGATTCTTTGGGCTGTGCCTGTCATCGCCATCTGGTGTTGAAAAGCTCAGCGTGGTCCACGTGCCCTTTCTTGTCACGTTGCATCCGTCCCCTTCGATTTTAACGATAACCGAAGGATTAGATCTACAGAATTCTTCTAAGTTGGCATGGGACTTCTCGGCAGCGGACTTAATGTACCGACAAAGCTCCCGCTTGAAGGACACTTGGGCCCCAGGTGCAGTTCCAGGTGTCCGGGAAAGTTGAAACTCTTCGTCCAGATAGTCTCTGCACTCGGAGATTGTTTTTAATGTAGGAAGACTAGGAAGAACTCGTTTCAGTTCATTCCACGCAGTGTTGCTTACTGTGTGTTCATCTAGAACATACACTAAATCCTCAATACGCTTTTTCTCTGCGTTGGTCATCTCGAAGAACGAGGAATGTGGTAGACTTCTACGCACATTTTTTGTAACGCTGTCGTCCTCGTAATTCAGTTCATGCAACTGTTCATGGTTGTCTTGAACAAGCACAGAGCTCAGGTGTACTCCGTACTGTAAAACCAAGGCTTCTGACTGGTCGTAAAGCTGTGACGAAAGTTTGGAAAGAAGCCGGTAGTCATTCCTACGGCTGCCTTGGCCAATAAGAGCGCCACTGTGTGTATAGTTACCAAAATTAACAGTATTTTGGTCTTGTTTTCTCAGCGCTTCCTCTAGCTGGGCCACCTCGCTTTCCAAACTGGAAACTGTGCTACGTAGTTCCACGTTTTTCCGTTCAAGGTCGCTTAGAGCAAGACAGGTCTGAACAGGCGGAGAACTCCCACCGACTTGAGTCGTACTCTCCGATTCATTGTCCAGATGAATGGTTGAAATTTGCTCGAACCTGTCGTGATGGGGAGTGCTGCTGCCTTGGCTGCCACTACCTAGCTCTTCAGAGCTTGCAAAGAATGCTTCACCAACTAATTCGGAAAGGTCGACTTGAAATGTCGTGTCCCTTGAAAGAAAACTATACCTTTTTCTGCCCTTTAACTTGTGGACCGTGGATAGTGTTCTTCGGTACTGTGAGAGAAATTTCTCATTGATTTGTCCTTCGTTGGCGACTCTTACATAGCTTTGGATTATAGAACTAATCCCGAGATTGGGCTCGCAGGTTAATGCTCTAACAACTGCCTCAAGTTTGCACTTGAGCAATACGCTCGCCCCCACAAATGTGACCGCTACACTCTCTCGAAGTATGTCCATAACTGGCTCTCTTCACGAGGAAATATGTTAAGCCGTTCATACATCAAGACTCTTTCGAGTTCGCGCCTGCGTGGAAATGTAAATATGCACTTTTTCATGGGGGTACGAGAGAACCTCGCCGTCACTTCCTTGAAGTTTACGTGAAAAACGCAATACTGGCTTCATCCTTATAGGTAAAGCAATCTGAGCACCTTCACCCGACTTACGGAACACTTCCCTCCATCCATCCGGCAAATTAAGCCGTTCAAAGTCAGACTCGTGACTATAAAGAGACCAGCCCTTCCCAAGGCTTTCACCCTTGCTAGCAAACACCCAGCGAAATACGTCGAGTTCAAAAGGAACCTTAACCAGACCACTGGATGTCTTCGTGTTGCTCAGTTTCTGGCGAATGGCGAGGACGAAACTGTCCCGCGCTGCTTCGAGGCGAGCATCTGTGGGTCTCGACGGCGTCTCGAAGCTTGCCAAGCAGCGAGCAGTCAGGTTTCGACGTGGTTCAAAGGTGCAGTTCCACTTGGAGTATCCTGTCCACTTGAGGAGGTACCCCTTTCTCTGCAAAATAAAGTGCAACCTTGATTATAAAAGTGTACAATCACCCGGACGCCAAACGTTAACACTCTCTGCAGTCTAATGAGATAATATATAAAACTGGATTCATGTGGGCAGGTCAGTGGAAAGTTCGTTATAATCACAGCACATAATGTAACAAAAAGTGACCTTGAATAAAATCCTGAGGCTCCAATTTATTCTGTCGATCGAACTGTTAAATGCAGAATTGCATTGTATAATAAACGTTGGCTTTTCGTGATATTTTATTGTCACTCTGTTCCTACATTTGGCTTTATCCAAACACTGAATAAAGCCAGATGTTTGGTGTTTTCCTTGTGCACTCGTGGAGAAGATTGAAATTTATATGGTCCTTAATACTACGCATACAGTCGATAGATGCAGAACGCTTTGTGTTTGTCAGCCTGTTTCTCCCGTCGGATTTCTGTGGCTTTCTGAGTTGTTTTACTTTTGGGGATTTGATACTTGCTTGGCTTTTGTTTTTCTGGAATTTCCATGAAAGGCTAAGACACTCAACGCATTCTGCGTTTACCGACTTTAGAACAGTACCACGGTATATTTACTCTTTCCCCATGAAATCGCAATTGACTCAATTTAACTATTTGTTTGTCGTAGAGAGCCTATTGCTTGGTTTCCTGGTCTTCTGGTGCCGCCAGAGACCTCTGCACTTCTGCCTAGGTGTTTATGGCAATTATTTTCTGTAGGTCATGTGATCATGTAACCAGATCACGCGATGACGTAACTAAGAGTGACAATTACAAAGTGGTTGTGCGACCGGCATTGAAACTGCCCTAGAATTAAAGAAGCGATGCAGGCGAGTTGGTTGTGCATATTTGTAAAAATTACAACATCGCATAAAAGAAATAAAGCTGAAGAGAGGCAAATAGGGCAAGCGCTGAACAAACAACGGAACTTGACTGAAGAAAGACAGAGACAGCAAATGCCACAAATATTCGCAATGTGACCAACAACGACGCAAGCGTCATTGTTGGTCACGTCACGTGTCGATAAAATCAATCTTTTCTTGCGGAGATAGAGCGCAGGAGCTGGCTAACAAAATTATCAGGAACATCTTTTTTTTATCTGATATGCTTCTAAGACTTCTGACATATTTTTCACTTCATCTTCCAGTGAACGTGGTACCATTAAAGTTGGGCTGCCCTTGAATGCCGGTTCCGTGTTTGATTTCCGGCGAGGCACAAGGTCGTTTTATTTGTGCTCCATTTATTTGTGTTACCCTCTTCACTGTTACAAAGAGCCGAACCACGGTGAACACGCACGCGAAATACGGGCTTTTAATGCGAGAGCGTTAACGAGCTCGTGTCGCAGAAAAGCCGGCGTCGGTGGCGTGACGGGAAAATCCAGGATTGTTCGATAGGGTATGACGTCACAGCACATGACCTCGCGCGGGAATTTCAAACAACCCACAAAGCTCACGTGAAACGTGACGTCACGCGTGGAATGAAAGTGATTAAAACATGAAATGCAATGCGAATTAAAGGTCGCCGCGTGTCTCAAATAATTTCATTTTATAAAGTCCTTCATTCGCCTTAAAGAAAAAAATTGAAGAATTCCGGGCGGGATTCAAACCTACGACCGTTCCGGTGGCGAGCCAGGCAGGGTACTGACTAGGCCACGCAACGCACGCTTGCACGGCTTGGGAACGAGGACTGTTGTGTCATGAGCACTATGTTGTTGCGTGACTCAAGAGCATGAGAAGCGAATGAGAAGGCGATGCGAACGGGGCCCGATAACGCTATCGCGTTCCACTCTTAAAGGCGAAGCTTAAGCGTCATCCAAGTTTTTACGAACACAAAAGACAGAGCATGGCTATGCGATGAAACTAAAATTTCAACGACGTTGAAATTACTAGCTGGAAATAGGTGGATATGAGCATTAATCGAAAGCTGGCCTTAAAAGCTAAAACCAACATCTGCGGTACATTATAATATAGCATATAAAAAGAAATTAGAATTTGTCCTGTCCTATTATACACTAGTATAAAATAACATGAAACCTTACTCACCGTTTTGGCGATAACTCTCTCCACCGCGAAGTAGGACATGAAGAGGTGGATGGCTGTTGCGAGTAGTGATCGACGAACAGGCAACGTGCAAGTTCAACAAAGGAACCATCTCGGGGTGCATGCGTTTATATAGGAGCTTTCAGGCCCACGTGACAAGCTCCCACAATTCAGCTCAGTACGGCGTTATGACCATATCAGGAGTTCTTAGTACTTATCAGAAATTTGCACACGCCACCACGTTTTTGGAGCATGACATAAGAGCAGTAGTGAGGACTGCTGCACCGAGATTGTGAAGATTATTCACATTTCAAGAAACAGGCTGCTGCGCATGTGCGTTGTATATAATCAAAAACACGTACGTGTGGAAAAATACAAATGTTGTTCTGTCAACAACATGAATGATATTGCCTTTTTCACTTCCGCATAATTCCAGCGTAACTTTCTGATACTCCTATCAGAAAGGTAGTTCCAAAAGTGCAATGCAACGCCGTTCTTATTCTAATGTGTGAGTACTACTCCGCTGACACAGCGGCCACCGAGCGAGATTGGTTCCTGCTAGTAAGAAGAGGAAATCGGAGGATTTAGGAACGACTTTATAACTCCACAGTAAATTCAGCTGAAACGAGCGGAACTCCCGAATCTTTGATTTTGTCCAAACGCCGAGGTCTAGTATAAAAACTAATTCGAGTAAATATGCGATATATTCCTGAAGTATGCAATTCTTCGGTCCTATTCCGTTAATTGCTTTAAACAGACACAGTCGTTAAAATTTGATCATATAGCATGACCTCACTACAATGATTAGAGCCTGTGTTCCTCAAGGCCTTCAAATACTCTAACAAAAACGTCGTGAGCTTATGTTAATGTCTGCCCTCACACATCATAAAGTTAAAAAACCTTTCTCAGTTTTCACGTCGGTCGGTCTGTCGAGGGGGTGGTGGTTGCAACCACATAAGATATCGCACCTTCGGTGGTCGCACGAACACGTGATCATGATCATAAGGGATCACCTGTCCATCGTCACTGAGGTCACGTGACCATAGTCCGTGGGGTCCCGTCCACCACGTGACCACATAAGAAATAGCGCACCTTTGATGGCCACACATGGTCGCGTGACTGAGTCGGAAGCAACCTGACAATACTGATAATAGCGCACTTTTGCTGGCCACATGTTCATGCGTAAGCGTCGTTTGTTTGTGGGTGGGGGTCACGTGACCATGGCCCATCGGTTTTCGTCCACCACGTAGCCACACTAGAAATAACGAACCTGCTGGTCGCACGGTCAAGTGCCCATGATCCGTGGGGTCACGCGTGACCGTCGACCACTACGTGATCCCCCGCAGTACCCTTCCGGAGCATCTTCAGAATTCCAAAAAAGCACTCACGGAAGAAGCCATATAAAGGACCTCACGGAAGTCGACAAAGATTCATAGAGGTTCCATAACAGTTCCAGACCCCTTTAACGAAGAAGCGTTTACGCCATAAAAGACGGTGCAAAATGCTGCGAGTTCCATGAGAATCTCCTACACGATTTGGTTTATAATTTCTTATTTATAGCTATATCTAATTTTTCTCTTCAATGAACCGCAGCAAACGTTACGATTCATCCCAGCCAACCCAGCCCGGTGAGCGTGCCACATGACTTTACATTTTTCGCACTGCTGCGCAATACCGTCTGATCACGTGGCGCACTCTCTGTGTTGGTTTGGTTCCGAGGTTCGTGAAGTACCTTTCTGTTCATTTGTGACTGAGACAGAGTAATACCCGTTTCTTTCTCAATGCTCTTTATTCCAGGGCTAACATAATTTTCTACAGCATTACGCTTCCGGCCACCGTTTTATTGAACAAAGACTGAGGGTCTGGCTACTTTGTTAGGAAAGGGGAGATCAAAGTTAGTGTTAAAGAAAAAACATAGCTTAGCTTATCACTTCGCGTCCGCATACACGATGCACGCACGCGCGCACGTTGCGCTTTTAGAATTGCTTTGAAGGCTCGTTGGGCGTTGTCGTGTTGTCCATGGGCCAAGCAGTTTGGCGAGTCTGAAAGGTTTCTTGTTCATCCGCTCAGATGTTGTTTCTATGATATCTCCTCGAACCTTGGTCTCTCTATACTCAAGTGGTAGACGACGCGAAATATATAATTTTCATCCCTCTACTACATGCTGGTATCATGGCAAATACTTGAAAATAACTCTATTTTGAAAAAAAAAACCGCTTCAAAGTGGACCTGGTTTTTCAGTACTGACGGTTTCGCCCTACTTTTCAAATTTGAGCACACGCGTCTCAACAAGGAACTTTTGGAGCAAGGCTCAGACACCCATTCCTGCTGAAATGTATAATTTTCGTTCTTCTACTACATGCTGGTACCATGGCAAATACTTGGAAATAAATCTATTTTGAGAAACACCGCTTCAAAGTGGACCTGGTGTTTCAGTACTGACGGTTTCGCCCGACTTTTCAAATTTGAGCACCCGCGCCTTCACAGGGAACTTTTGGAGCACGGCTCATGCACCCATTCTGGGCGAAATATATAATTTTCATCCCTCTACTACATGCTGGTGCCATGGCAAATACTTGGAAATAAATCTGTCTTGAGAAAAACCGCTTCGAAGTGGACCTGGTTTTTCTGTTTTGACGGCTTCGTCCGATTTTTAAAGTTTGAGCACCAGCGCCTTCACAGGGAACTTTTGGAGCACGGCTCATGCACCCATTCTGGGCGAAATATATAATTTTCATCCCTCTACTACATGCTGGTGCCATGGCAAATACTTGGAAATAAATCTGTCTTGAGAAAAACCGCTTCGAAGTGGACCTGGTTTTTCCGTTTTGACGGCTTCGTCCGATTTTTAAAGTTTGAGCACCCGCGCCTTCACAGGGAACTTTTGGAGCACGGCTCATGCACCCATTCTGGGCGAAATATATAATTTTCATCCCTCATAGCTACGATGCTGGTGTGCCGTACTGCAGCGACAGACTGCACCATTCTGGGCGAAAATAATTTTCATCTCTATACATCTGGATGGAAACTGAAAAACCGCTTCGAAGTGGACCTGGTTTTTCCGTTTTGACGGCTTCGTCCGATTTTTAAAGTTTGAGCACCCGCGCCTTCACAGGGAACTTTTGGAGCACGGCTCATGCACCCATTCTGGGCGAAATATATAATTTTCATCCCTCTACTACATGCTGGTGCCATGGCAAATACTTGGAAATAAATCTGTCTTGAGAAAAACCGCTTCGAAGTGGACCTGGTTTTTCCGTTTTGACGGCTTCGTCCGATTTTTAAAGTTTGAGCACCCGCGCCTTCACAGGGAACTTTTGGAGCACGGCTCATGCACCCATTCTGGGCGAAATATATAATTTTCATCCCTCTACTACATGCTGGTGCCATGGCAAATACTTGGAAATAAATCTGTCTTGAGAAAAACCGCTTCGAAGTGGACCTGGTTTTTCCGTTTCGACGGTTTCGTCCGATTTTTAAAGTTTGAGCACCCGCGCCTTCACAGGGAACTTTTGGAGCACGGCTCATGCACCCATTCTGGGCGAAATATATCATTTTCATCCCTCTACTACATGCTGGTGCCATGGCAAATACTTGGAAATAAATCTGTCTTGAGAAAAACCGCTTCGAAGTGGACCTGGTTTTTCCGTTTTGACGGTTTCGTCCCATTTTTAAAGTTTGAGCACCCGCGCCTTCACAGGGAACTTTTGGAGCACGGCTCATGCACCCATTACTGGGCGAAATATATAATTTTCATCCCTCTACTACATGCTGGTGCCATGGCAAATACTTGGAAATAAATCTGTCTTGAGAAAAACCGCTTCAAACTAGACCTGGTTTTTCCGTTTTGACGGCTTCGTCCAACTTTTCAAATTTGGGCCTCCGCTCATCCACAAGGAACTTGTTTAGAACATTCGGGTCTTTAACTGGGAAAAATGATAAAATTTAAGTCCATCAAATCAATCATGGTACAACTGCATATCCTTGAAAATAAACCTCCTCGATGGGAATGGCGTTCGAGCGAGGACGTTACGTAGTTCTCATTTTCCAATGTTCTCCTCGCTGGATCGACCGACATGTTTTTTACTTGATATTTTGAATTTATGTGCTTGACGTGTCATGAAGAGACCATCAAGTACAGTCAGCTTCCTTGCCAAATAATCACTCAATATTCCCACTTTATTCGCCTTAAATGTAGCTTCGCCAAGGTCAATAATTTCTTAATGATTAATAACAATATTTCTATACCTTTTCTTAGCCATGATAAAATTTCTAAATGAAAAAACAAATAGTTGCTTTCTTTGTTTGGTAGTTTAGTGATCCCAGCAGCAGAATGCAGGAAACGATTCTGAACAGCTGGCTGATCGATTATGCGCCTGGTTCGACAAACTGGTCTCAGGAACCCGAGCAAATAAGTTTGAGAGAAGACAGAGCGTACACTACGCTTCCTGGATGTTTTTGCCTTGTCGCAGTTATATGGCAAATCTCGTATCTTTCTGTATTTTTAAATTAGGGAGGTTTGAAAATCACTTTGTGTGGCACGTTTGGGAGAGGTGCCCCAGAAGGATGTTTTTTCTACGCATTACAAAACATCATACAAATCACGAAACTTTGTCATATGATTGGGGGAGGGTTGTATTTATAATATAAAATTAAAATTTATTTCACTCACCTAATAATATATTTTAAAAACCGATCAAACCTGATACCACCCATAGTGGCTATGCATCAAATAATTTACTCGAATGAGGAACCTGCAGTTTATGCGCTGTAATCTTGACTTTTTTGCGGAAGGATTGGATCGTGTCAGAGATTGGACGGGTAGCATGGCAAATCTGAAAAAATGTGATGTTGAGCAAATATTGCCGTATTTCTATATTTAATACATTGCTTCTATGGGAGCGTTGCCATAATCCGCCAAGAGATGGCGCTAGCATGCGATGGCACAGATTTCTGGGGATGATATCATGTGTTCTTTTGACCCTCTCACGGATGTCGTTTCTCTCTTTCTCGACTGACGATGACATACATACAGGGTGTTTCAGAGAACGCTAGCCAAAGGGGGATCGGTGGCCTGCGCTATGGTGGTCAAGAGTAGACATGACAGAGTGCACACTGAACCCTAAGCCTGCATGGCGACACTTTGCTAACAAATTGAACTGGACTATTAGAACTTTAGAACCAGTTTAAATAGAAAAGATCTCAGAGACGCTCTGGTGAAAAGTCAGAAGGTAGCACTAAATTTTTATGCTTCAGGAAGACTATCCGTCGCCCTCGAACGTGCCGCACTCTAATATATTTTTAAGATCTTCGAGTGTAATCTACATCCAGAGCCGAGTTTGCTGAACTCTTTAACAATGTTGTAACCTTTAACTGATTTACTTTGCACCTGGGTCATTTAATGCAATGTCTAACTTATGTAACGTTCTTTTTTCTGCTCTAACATATGTATATACCTCATTTTCTTCATTCTTGCTACTTATGTTTTTAACCTGTAAATAAACATCTGCTCTAAAAAAAAAAGGGGGGATCGGTGGCCCAGTGGGCTAGCGCACACCCAGCTCGGACGCACGTGGAGCGAAAGCTCGCGCTGCAGAACCCAGGGATCCTGGGTTCAATTCCCACCCCTGCCCGTTTTGATCTGGATGAGCATCGTACCGGCGTGCGGTCGTGTATCACTACTGCGTGGTGCACGTTAAAGACCCCAGGCTAGCGGTTGTACTGCACTGGCTAAATGGCTCATCTACAGCGAGTGACTCGTCGCAAATGGTTGATGCCATGTTGGTGTCTGCCCAAGAGCCTATTTAGGAAAAAGAATCAACGTTCAGAAAAAAAATAGTTTTTGTTTTCCAGAAAGTAACTTTTTAGAGCGCAGCTCTTAGGCGCCCGTTTCCGGCCTGAGCGGCGTCGCCGTCGGCGTCGCCGTTGGCGTCGGCGTCGCCGTCGCCGTCGGCATAACCGCAAGGTCACGTGACCCCAGGTGAGGTGACCCCCTAGGTCACGTGGCCCCAGGCCACGTGACCCCTAGACCACGTGGCCCCAGGTCACGTGACCCCCTAGGCCACATGGCTCCCTAGGACCACGTGGCCTGGGGCCACGTGGCCCCCCTTCCCACCACGTGACCCCCTAGGCCCCAGGTCACGTGACCGGGGACCCTAGACCCCTCAGGCCCTAGACCACGTGGCCCTGGTCAAGTGACCTCTAGGCCACGTGACCCCCTAGGCCACGTGGCCCCTAGGCCACGTGGCCCCTAGGCCACGTGGTCTAGGGTTCAAGGGTTATAGGGTTCTTAATTTCAGAGCACAGCTCTTAGGCGGACGTTTCCGGCTTGAGTGGCAAAGAGGACAGCAATAGGGTGGAGGAGGAGGGGAGGTGAGAGGAGGAGGAGGCAAGGGGATGAGGTTGAAGGATGAGGAGGAGGTGAAGGAGAAGGAGCGGTGGAGGGGAGGATAAGGGAGGAGGAGTAGCAGGCAGGATAACGAGGGAGGAGGAGGGAGCAGGGGTATACCCTCCCTCAGTAACACTTCCGTCCTCCTCCTCAAGAGCTGCGCTCCAATCCGGCGTTACAGGGAGTCGTAAACGGCTTTCATTTTTATTTGTTCATTTGAAGGCCATAGTTTTAATCAGAAACTTACAGGCATCAACAATAACCCCTATATCAACCCTTTTTAGACGAGTATAGAGTATGCCGAGCATTTTACCATGTTTTGAAAAAAACTTTCAATTCTGATGCGTACTTTGGTTTCGGATTCTTATCCAAGCGCGTCTTGGCAGCAGCTGTCCTGCCCTCCTTTTTTCCGTGGGATGCATAGTTATCGCAGGCATCCCACATCGTTGGCTTATTTCTACGAATATTTTTATGACACCTTGTAGAATAAAATAC
>JAZHYW010021892.1:0-51496 GCA_037355805.1 Ixodes ricinus
TTTTTTTATTCACCTGGCATTTGCGAGCAAGGTGAGTGAGTGTGGTGACGCAATCTTAAACCCGACCTAGAAATATTCGCTTTAGAAGGACAGCTGCACCACAAAACTTGAGCTACTTGGCTTTCGAAGCGAAATGGCGGAAACGTACCTAGACAAACATCATGCGATCCGAACGCCCGATTGCCTCTGGCCAAATGACTCGGAAATTCTTACCTTTGAATGTATCCTCTCGGTATTGAAACCATGGTCGCAATCACAATGATTGCACAGAGCAGCAGGGCCGCTTTTAATGCAACCAACATGTTTATTCAACATCTACACGCGCAAACGAAGGAATTAAAACATATCAAGCAATATGGTAAACTCTGGGCTTCGGCCAGTCCCGCGTCGCATGCTTGTCGCTGCACATGTTCGCACTCATGGGGCACCAGCGAGGTGCCATGCTTGTTGTAACGGGGAGGGGGGGACGGGGGGGGGTGGCGACGCCGGGGAAAAATGGTGGAAAATATAAAGCAGAGAAAGCAGAGGCAATTTGACCGGTGTCAATTTGTTTCCAACGACAATGTGTCTACCGAAGGCTGCTACTTGCAACTGTTGTTTTGCGGAAAACAAGGTCGGTTGAGGATATCTCTCTCTAAACACCTCTGTAAACACCTCTGTGAACGCAAAGTGACTCGAACTTATGAAAAATATACGAGCTCAACACTCTAAAATAAAATGTGCTGTGTTACACTATTTTGCTACGCACTGATAATTAGTATACATCATTAAGGGTATTTTGCAGTGTCTATAACTCACACACTAACACCCCTAGAAAAGGGTTTTTGGAATATAATAACACTCATGTAAGGGGCGTATAAGACAGCATAACACCAAGCAAAATGCGGGCAAGGGTGTGAGGGTGTACTGGTTCACAAATTTACGTTGGACTGAACGACTGTGTTACGACCGCTTGTGACTGCTTATGAAAGAAGCAATGGCGCGATGAGTCAATTAGCCTTAGAACACTTCCCAGCCGCATATAACCAGATTGAAAGTTTTGTTGTAGTTGCAAGATCAAGTCTACGAAGGTAGCTTGTAACATTTTTAGATTTATTTTATGCCCGTTTTGAAATTAGTAAGGATATGAAGATCAGAGGTGTACCAAGACTTCTCAGTGGTGTCTTGGTACACCAAGACTTCTCGTTGAATAGTTTTGTTCTGCCTTGGACAGCGCTCGGCTTGCGTAAGCGATTTCTTTCTCCGCTCCTTGTCGCTGAACGTGTACCGCACCGAGACCTGTATTGCTGGGGTCCGTGTGGATTTCTGTCTCCGCAGACTGATCAAAATGCCCGTGGATAGAGGGCGACTGGAGCCTTCGCATGAGTTCGTCGAACGCTTGTTCTTGCTGCTTTCCCCACTGGAACTGCACGTCGTCCTTCGTCAGATGCATCAGCGGTGCAGAACTTTGTGCAAAGTTACGAACGAAACGTCTGTAGTAGGCGCACAGCCCCAGGAGCCTTCGGACGGCCTTCCTGACTGATGGTTTCGGGAATTCGGCGACAGCGGATGTCTTTTCAGGATCAGGGCTTACACCCTGAGCGCTCGCAACGTGTCCCGAGAATTTCAGCTCATCATAGGCGAACCGACACTTGGAAGGCTTGAGTGTCATCCCAGCAGTCTTGATAGCCTGTAGCACGGATCGCAGTCGTCTCAGGTGCTCGTCGAATCTCGTTTGCGAACACCACAACCACGTCGAGGTACACGAGACAGCTTTGCCATTTCAAGCCGGAAAGGACGGTGTCCATAACGCGCTGGAAGGTTGCCGGCGCTGTGCACAGTCCGAACGGAATTACTTTAAATTCATACAGTCCGTTCTGCCTGACGAAAGTCATCTTCTCACGATCTCGTACGTCGACCTCTATCTGCCAGTAGCCACTCTTCAAGTCCATCGACGAAAAGTGACGGGCGTGGCGCAGCCGATCCAGGGTGTCGTCAATGCGAGGCAGCGGATAGACGTCCTTTTTCGTTACTGCGTTCAGCCGGCGATAGTCCACGCAGAACCTCAAAGTTCCGTCTTTCTTCTTCACCAGGACCACTGGGGAAGCCCACGGACTGTTTGAGGGCTGGACGATGTCGTCATCAAGCATTTCCTGAACTTGCTTCTGGATGCTTTCCCTTTCTTTCACGGAAACTCGGTACGGTGGCCGATGCATAGGAAGTGCGTTGTCATCAGTAACAATTCGATGTTTTGCAACCGTCGTCTGGCGCACCTTTGATGACGTGGCGAAGCACTCATTGAACTCGGCGAGGATTTCAGTCAGCTGTCGTCGGTGGGGAAGGGGGAGGGTTGGGTCGATGTTGAGCTCTGAGGATCAGGCTGTCTCCGCGTTGCGACGAAGGGGAGTCTTCAGAGTTTCCAGCGATTGCGGCTGTGTCCTGGAGCTCCTCGATGTGTCTCATGGTGGTACCTTTTGTAAGGTGCTGAGCCTCTTGTCGGAAGTTCGTTACAAGGACAGCGGCGCGTCCATCTTGGAGCATCGTTACGCCTCTGGCGACACCGATCCCTTAGCTTAGGTGCAGTTGAACATTACCTTCCAGCAGGGCGTCTCCTTAAATTGCTATTTGGGTTCCGACGGGCACCAGCACACTCGAGCGCGGTGGCCAGTTCACGAGCTCGGATATCACTGTGGTTGAGGCGGCTGACGTTGTTTCCTGATCCCCGGACGTCATAACAGGTTTCCGCAGTGTCAGCTGCTTGGCTTCCAGGTCGATGACGGCGCCGTACTCGCAAAGAAAGTCCATGCCGAGTTTAACGTCTCTTGCGCAATCTCATAGAACAACGAACTTCACCGGGCATGATTCACCGTGAATCTCGACGTGAGCGGTGCACCTCCCGACTGGTGTGGTGAGGTGCCCACCGGTAGTTCGTATAAGTGGACCATTCCATGGCGTCGTCACTCTCCAAAGGCGTTGGGAGAGCCTCCCACTCAGGACGGAGTAGTCTGTTCCGTGTCGACTAGGGCCGACGCGTCGCGGCCGTCGATAACGACGTTTAGGTTATTTTAGCTTTACCGTCGCAGGAGCGTCGTTTTTACGTGCGGCGTCGTTAGAGTGGGGGCCCTCCAACGTTCGTGGCGGATGTTTTCCTCGGTCATCTTTGGACACATCTTTGGACACAGCTCTGGACAACAGCGCTCGCTCGATGTTGGTCTCCTCGGCCACGAAGCCGTCTACCGTCGTTGGGGGCTGCGGACAAGGCCCACGAAGGTTTCGCTTTCGACGCCCCTCACGGGGAAGCGCAGTTTCTTCTCCTCGGTGGCTTGCGGGTCGGCGCGTGTACATAGTCGTAGAACGTCTTCAACGAAGCTTGTCACGCTTTCGTTGGAGGCTTGAGTCTGCGTCTGGAGCAGCTCCTCCGCCTTCTGTTGCCGGTGTTGGTTCAAGAAGTTTCGCTTCAACTCGGTGGCGCAGATATCCCACGAAGTGAGCGAAGACTCGTGGTTTTCGAACCAGTGCCCTCGCGGTGCCTTTCAGCGAGAAGTAGAGGTTCTGGAGGCGCTGCTCGGCGTTCCATCCGTTGTGGCGGGCCACGCGTACATAGTGAAGGATCCAGTCCTTGACGTCTTCATAGATTTCGCCATGGAAGGGCGTCGGCGATCTGGGGGCGACGGGCAGGACAACGACGGGTGGAATGGTCATCGTCGCGGTCTTCTTTGATTTCTGCGGTAGGGGTCCGAGTTACGGCGGTAGGCCTTGGTTACGGCGACTGGACCGAGCCTTGGTCTGGTCTTCTGCGAAGGGTAGCCGCCCGGGGCTGAGCACGTCACTTGGCCGGCGTGTTTTCGGAGGGTACGGTCCACGGGCATGCAGAATGCAAACACCCAGCACCTCCACCAAAAATGTCACGAATGACAATTGATGAGGCGATAATAACTGAAGAAACTAAACGTTTAATGGGGCGAACTTGTGCCAAAAATAGAAAGCAGAGCGTCGAGGGCGTCGAAGTCGGCGTGACAGCAGAGTGGAACGCTGGGGCGAAACTGACAGCGGCTTGCCACGCGGAGTCTTTTTTACACGCGTAGACTTCTGGGACTTTCGGCGTAGAAGGTTCGGTGCGGAGAACATTCTAAACTGGAATCAGCAAGACGGTTCTCGCATTTACCAGAACATCACAGCGACAACAAAAATGCGTAGACGCGACCAGGAACCGAACCCCGGCCTTCTGCGTGGAAGACAAGCGCGATAACTGTTATGCCACGGGCGCGCTGCCTGCTTGGTCAGCTGCGCCCGCGGCAATATCAATCACGGTAGCAAAAGCAAGGCCCAGCTAGCTGTTTGATTTTTAGAGCGCAGCTCCCAGGGGCCCGTTTCCGGATTGAGCGGCGTCGGCTTCGCCGTCGGCGTAACCGCGCGTTGCATTATGGGACGTTTCCCATAACCACGTCACACGTGACGTCACGTGTTATTTCACGAGTGATGTCACGGGGGTCACGAGTGACGTCATCCTCGTGACGTCACACGGTGCCTACATTTCGTGGGGAATTTTCAGCTAAATTTAGCAGGAAAATTTCCCCGCTAAACAGCGAGGAATTTCCCCGCCTAGATTTAGCGGACAATTTAGTGGGAACATTTTTCGCCAATTTTTCCGCTAAATTAGCTGGGAAAGTTTTCCCGCCACAATTAGAAGGGAAATTTTCCGCCGAATTTAGCGGGCAATTTTTTCCACTAAATTTAGCGGGGAAATTTTCCCGTCAAACTTGCGCCAGATGGAGCTGCCATTGCCAACCTTCTGTGGTCTTACCGAGATACCGAGCCAGTGTAGCGGTTTTTGACGAGCCTTTACACAGGCCAATGCCAAGAACAAGGACAAAGTAGCATCTAAAGTGGTAATAAGCTGTCTTGCTGTGGGAATGATAAGGCGAAGCGAACGGAATAAGAGGAAACAAAAAGTTAAGGTCGGTTATGGCGGCGCCCATGCACAGCTGCCTGAAAGCGTCTATAACGTCTCCCGGTTCCTGTCGTTCTCAGTCACGTCGGTTCCGTATCTGGTATGCGGGAAGAAAAAAAGAGATAATGTTTCAAACCGGAATATGTGAGAAAATATAGGTACGGCAAGACAAGAATGTGTGACAATCACGCATTTTTCGTTAAAACATCCAGCGGCGCGGAGATATCGAAAAGATGTTATACCTAAAACCCCTTTATACGGAAAAGTAGCAACATCCTTTGAAGAATGCCGCCTGCTATCGTGGGTCAAATGAGGCGGCGCTAGCGTCGACGCGATCGTGTAAAGAAGCAAATCATAAAGATAAAAGGCGTGCGCGTCGGAGGAGGAGGAGGAGGAGGAGGAGGAATGCCTATGTTGTCGGAGTGCAGTGCATGCTATGAGCTCATGTCGCCAATCAAATAACGCCGACCGTGCAACGTCACGGCTTTCATCGTCTTTCTTTGAGCACATCCTTCTCGGCTGGTAGACCATGACAGTGCGCTTTTAGCCTGTGTGTTTGTATTTGAGCGTGTCTTTCAGCCTTTGACTGCGCTCTGACTCAAGTATAGGAAGGCCGTCTGCTATCTTCGGCCAAACCACGCTGTGCTACAGTCGACACGCGGGCGTAAAAAAGTAAAGCATAAAGATAAAAGGTGTGGGCGTCAGAGGAAGATGGAGATGATAGGTCTGTTTGATTCGCCTGAACTGGCTGAACCAGTTCAGCAGTGCAAGAACTGGCGCATTCGATTCAACCGGAAATTATACGACCGCTGCACTGGCGCGTTCGATTCATCCCAGCTCTGAACGAGTTCAGACCCAGTTCCTCAAAATCTTGCACCGGCTCCGGAGTCAGTTCAGCGTCCGTGCAGAAGCAGACGACAAGAGCAGACGGCGACAGCAGACGACACTCCTCGTCCGTCTCTGCTCGCGGTGCCATTTTAGCAGCTCTTGCTCAAATGTCTGCAAAGTTTAACAATAACGCCGATACGGAGGTTGCGTTTCCTCTCATTTATAATATTAACGTACCCGCGGAGGACGCGGATATGAATTTGCTTGATTATGATATTCTGAAAGCGTTTTAGACACCTGCTTGCGTAGGTTTGGCTCCCTTTTGTAAGTGTTGAAATATTGGCTCACGTAAATTGTTTCTTTTTGATGCTATCTGGGGATTCAAAGCGTTGATATTCTTCCTTACAGACACGGGAAAGTTATTGCACTCGTGATAGTCCCCGCCTTCAGTTGCTCTTGGATGCATACTGACGACTCCGATACATTGCAGAGGTGTGGGATTTAGTACATTGGCCCTCGCATGCCCCGTAGCGGAGCATAATACTGCATGCTTTGTCCGCTGGTATCTGTGGACGTTCACTAACCGGCCTGGAAAAAACGCTGAGAATCGGCATTGGCTTGGTAGTTCCACGCAGGTCTTTCTTGAGAATCAGAAAACGTTTCAGTTTGACGCCAAAGTTACGGTCTATAACTGTCTTGGTTAAAACGCTATCGTCAGGCCTTCGTCTTCGAGGTGACCGCGCGGTACCGACCGCGCGCTGCCGCCAGTGACTCCGCGACGCAAAATCATCCTGATGCCGCAAACCTATCTTCGAAATGCGAAACTCGAGAAACTTGGAATGAATCTACTATTGCTAAATGAATGTGAAGGACATTAACGCTTATGGAAACGACGGGAACCGAACGGCAGTTAAAAATGCAGGCAGAAACACATTTCGTGCAGAAAATGTTTTTAGTACACTCGAATGAAAAATATTCACAGAAAAGATTCCGTTATTATACTTTAAAACTAAAGAAACACGAATGGTCTCATCAAACCGCGACTAATTAAATGTAGCACAAACGTGGCGCGGGAAAACAAGAGCCAACAGATGCAGACGACACCCTGCGCTTCCGCTCGGAAAGCCGGTCACAGCGCCAGTCCTAGCGCGGCGGCTGCACTGGTTCTGCGCCGCCGCTGCACGACTCCTACACTCCTCTGAACTTGGACAGAACTAGTTCCGAACTTTCTGGCCGAATCGAACAGACCTGTTGTCGCTACCTTTTTTATTAAGGGGCATTAGTTATACCGCATACCAGATGTGAGGACATTCAAGATGGCTGCGCCCTTCTAGAAAAGGCGTATACTTGAAGACAACGTTTCTTGGCAATGAAGTCAAAGCTGAGGTTAGCCATGCACCGGCGCACGTTGAGTGCCGATCACAGCTGTGCTCGCGCTGTCTTCATTCCTTCGGAAATGCGAGAAAAAGTTGTCCAGAATTCAGTAAATTATTTGGATGCACTTTGAGCACATATGAAAGGTCAAGCAAAAGAAAAGGAAGCCCAGGAACAATTCTCAGTAAATCCTCGGTTATCGGCGGAAATAAGAGCGATGTCAGACTCAAATTTGATGGTGTTGATTTTAGAAGGGGAATTACCCTAAGCCTCCACCGTACATTTTAGAGAGAATTAAACAGGGTTGCAGCTGTTAATCTTTGCCATTACGTCACACGTATGAACCACGGTTGTCTCCGTGCGCTCTCTCGTGCTGCTCTTGTTCGGCGCCTTGAGAGTGGTAGGGATTTTGGTCCCTTCACTAAAAAACGTCACGAAGATAAACGGATCTGCCGGGTTTGTGAGAGAAAGAAACAACTTTGCGGCGTTCCTTTTGCCATTACCCCCGCTGGCGTAACGCAAATAATCCTGTCTTCGACGAGGTTAGCGACCCTGCACACTGCGGATTAGGTGAAAATAGGAATTCCTATCTGCATGCGCCAATTTTTCCTCCACGTCTTACAGCGGAAGTTCCGCCTGGGGCATTAAATGCACTCTTCTAAAAAAGAGTCTCTATAGTCCTCCCAGAAACGAGGAACGCTAAAGTAACCTATGTTCCTTCAGAAAGGGAGAAGCTTTCGTCCTGAAAGCAGGGGAACAGAGTTCCTCCGTCGCCTGCATCTTATATTGGCGGCCCGAATCGAGCTCAATAAAGCTTAACGAGGACGCTACGTCTGTTGCATGGGGCGAGAGGAACAGCAAATAAAAGCCTAACACGAGCTATCCGCGAACTGTATTTATTCCCGAAACCAGCTTCCCCCTCAGATAAAAGAACTCGCGTTTCGAAAGCAATCACTCAGTCTTCTTGTTGTCAGCACTGCGATGTTAAACGGAGAGAACCTATACCCAGTTACTTCGCGCACTTTACGTCTTACCATTGATATTCCTCGAGCTACAATTCCTTCGTCAACCGCGCATCACGGAGGAGTGGCAAACCATTTGCGAAACCAAAATCGCTCTCAAAAAGTGCAAATTAGAAGCAGCCTTCTTGGCTCATTGTTAGACTGTAGTCAAAAATAATCGTCAAGCGTGAAATATGGTTGAATCGCTTGGCACCTGATGGCAGGGTCAAGCAGAGTAATTGCAAGTCGATATAGTCAGTTGCAGGTTAAGGAATGTATTCGAAGGAAAGGAGGGCTGGGGAGGAGGAGGCAAACAGACTGCTGGAGAGAAGGAAACCTCTTCCTCTCTCCAGTGTTTCGTCTGCTTCCTCCTCCTCAGCTTTTCTTTCCCTGGAAAACTGTTTTATCCGGTAACTGTCGATAGGCCCAATTCATATGCTACAAAAAAATCTATTTGCTCATGCCACCATTGCACTTCGGGCACCTTTATTATCCACACATGTAGATACGTTACGCATACTACATGCACCATCTGAACACACTGATCTCTACTAGAGGTGGCTGGATGGCGCATTGAGCAAACAGGTATGAAGCCACCGGAAGTAAGTGGCTTCTCCCGGAAGTGAGCACTTGACAATCTTTCCCAATCAAACGAGCGGTGGTCCAAACAGTGTACAAGGCGACTTGATTTGCTTTTGTTATATAAATAGAGCCTTCTTGTTGCGCAATAACAGCTTATGCGGGCCCGAGAAGTCTCTTTGGAAGCCATATTGATGTGTGAACATTTCGAGATACTAATTGATTGAGGGCACATGCACCACGTTCAAATGCCTCATTCTCAAGATTAAATATTGAAAAGGATAAATAAAACCCTCTCAAAAATCCAAGAGAGCGTGAGGTAAAACATTCACTAAATGTACTATACACCTTTTCCACAAGGGCGTAGCCATCTTGAATGTCGTCACTTCTGGTATGCGGTAAAACATCGTTTTGATCTCTCCACGCCGCTGGAGGGTGTTTACGAAAAATACGTGATTGTCACACAATCTTGTTTTGCCTCACCTATATTTTCTCGCATATTCCAGGTTGAAATGTTTTATTATTTTTTCGACCCGCATACCAGATGCGGAACCCACGTGATTGAGAACGACAGGAAACAGAAAACGTTTATAAAACCCAGCAGACACTCGACATCCGGGACAAGCATCGAACTTCCGGTGGCTTCACTCGCACCCTACTCGGATCGCGGCTAAGCGCCATCGAGCACCCTATAGTAGAGATCAGTGGCTGAACATATACATTGAGCGCATACACATGCACGGCACATACAGACATCAGTACAACAACATGCTAACCCGATTACTACTTTTAAGCTCTCCGTTTCAACCTTTTAGTCACGTCATTTTGAAGGTACGGATTTTCTCGGGGACCACCTAAGCAATAAACAATATTCCCAGCATATTGATATTTCTTTTCAGTAATGTCATACATCTGAGAATATTTTGAACTGCTCAGGGGATGAATCTTTTAGTAAAATTTAAACGCTCATGACATAATTATTTTAAAGGCAATAAAACGTCCGCTTCACCGCGGTTGCAAGCCATGTGTTTGCTTGCCCGCACGGCCCATCGTAGCCAGTTTTCCTGTTGCAGTATTTGTTTATCTATTTGTGCTGTTGGCGTGCGTCTGCAATTGTCGTCTTTAATTAATCTCTGTAAAGGTAGTATTCACTCAGCTGGAAGTGATGCTTCACGGGCAGAGAAATAGCTTTTCGATAAACTTGAATGCAGTCAGAGCCGCGAATTGCGGCAGGTATTAAATGTACGGAGCTACGACGCGGTGAGCTCGAAAACTTCTAGTGCTCATCCCAGCGCGCCACTTGTAGGGCAGTTTCCCCAGGAACGGTAGTATATTTAAAACAGCAAAATAAATTATAGTCTTTTTATCGTCGATTTTATTTACCTTTCTTCCTTGATGCTAAAATGCCAAACTATAAAAACATACGTACTTCCCGTCATATTTTCAAACCGCTCAGTCCTCTCCCAAGAGCGCAATCACTCTTGGGATGGAGACGACAGGACATCGCAGACGACATTCACATTGGCCACTGTACGATAGGAGCTACGGTTCAGAACAGCGTTCCAACATGAATATCCGCAAGTCGATCGATTGCACTGTAATCCCTAGAGCGGTCTTCATTTTTTTAATGTGAAGCGGAATGCCAACCTGTAACACCCTCCCCTTCCGATCATGGCCCGACCAGCGGCATCAACGCCCGAAAGTTTGCGTCATCTTATTTTGTTGTTACAGCACTGATTCGCTCACACACGGTCACACCGGCGATAATTCCAGTCTTCTGTTCCCAACGCACAACACCGCCATTGCGATGTAGCTGCTATGTAGCTAAAACGCAGAAGTACAGAGACACGTAGATTGCCGGTTGGCACTGGGAATCGAAAAACAGAACCGAACTCAGCACAGAAGGCACCCTGGCACCCGGCAGCAAAACTTGCCTCTCTTGGACGCAGTTTCCGCGGTTTCCATAACGTCGTCTGCGTCGACACGTCGTTCCGCATTCCGGAGGCGGCCAGCTTAGCCCGGTGTACGTAGCGCTGCTGGCACTTCTCCAGAAACTTCGCTGTTTCTGACAGCTTCGTCTGCTCGCTTGATAAAATTAGTGTTAAAAACTTCAATGCAACCGAAATGTTGTGCACGTTTGGACTGCGAGGCGGAATTACAGGCGGCCTTCGCTGCCTCTGAAGCTCGATCAACTCAATGACATTTATTAGACAACGCGCGCAACGTGCGCGAAAACATAAACCGAAAGAACATGAGGTGGGAGGGCGGAACCTTTGTCCCGTCTGCTTGGAGAAGTACAAAAAGTTTTCGTTCCTCCCTTCTTCTCGTGTCCGCTTTGGGGCGCGTCAGTAGAAGGGAGGAAAACGCGCCGCTGCTACTCTTTTGCTACTTTTTTTTTCTTCGTGTACCAGGGCGTCCGTGAGAAAACCGAACCCTGTTTTTCGCGCCGCAGAAATAAATTAGACATCGCGGAGAGCTCAACATCCGTCAGAACGTAGCCCCGGCGGTTTGAGAAAGATGCGAAAGTTTCAGCACAAAGCGTTATCTTAGTGAAAAGGTATGGGCGATTTTCTGAAAACTTCAATGGAAAAATGACGGCCGGTGGAGCTCTCGAATTCACGGAGCTCTTAACGCCAGAGAGCGAAAACGAACGAAAATGGGCCTCATTTTCCTATTGAAAATTTCCCAAAATCACTTATAAGTTTTGAATAAAATATTGGTTGGTGCTGCAACTTTAGAATCTTGCTCGAACGGCTGGGGCTACGTTCTGACGGAGTTTGAGCTCTCCGCGATGTTTAGTTTATTTTTGCGGTGAGAAAAACTGGGTTCGGTTTTCTCGCAGTCTCCCGGTATCTTGCGGCGTTCGTGTGACTTCGCCACACATTTCAGTTCTTTTATTTTGTACCAGGAAAACTGGCAGCAACCTGTCGTCTTCACTTTTTTTTTTATCGTTTTACAATTCTTCCGTGCCTCTTTGAACTTACTTTCAATTATTTCACTGGAGACGCGTAAATCTAGAAAAAAATCGCACGTGCGAGGGAAAAAATAATATCCCTGTTTTGTGTTTTTGGTTTTTTCAAGGAACCGTATGTGAGGACAATACAAAGGACTCAGCCAGGCGTTGCCACTTCAAGCTTCCGCTGACACTGGTTTCGCGGCGAGTGGTTTTTAATTAAAAAGTCTCACTCTAAACACCGTTTCTTGTCTGTTTTCTTTCTTTTTTTTTTTTTTGCACTTCGAGATTTGGTTGTTTATGCGTCAAGCCCTTTTCACTGAAAAATTTCGGGGAATCGGTTTTCTTGAGTAACGGCTGCAAACTTGATACCACCGGTTGCTAAACTGGTTGCGTTGTCAACAGATATTCGCTTAAACAGACCAATGACATGGTTACAATACACGTGCAATTCGATGATTTTGCAAAGTGACATCTTGAAATCTCTTTTTTATATTAGTGTGCCAGTGCCGGTGACAGTGTTGTTACATGTTACATATTACATTGACCCTATCATTAAGTTTAATATTGACTTTATCGTTGTCCTGGCGACTAGAATCTTGTCTAGGGCATCCTGTTCAAGCCACCATGTATATGACAAAGTGTACAGTCCAATAAGCCTCACGGATGTTGTCAGGCACTGATTAAACTATCTATCGATTTATTTATGAATCTATCTTTCTCTATTATTATATATATACCTGCCAGGGTAAGTCTCTAGAGGACGCAAGCCAAATCGCTCCTGCAAGATCTAAACTTTCGTCACCGAAAAAATGGCTAATGCACGTGTTGGTGTCTGTCAAAGAGCCTATTTAGAAAAACAATAACGTTTTAGAAAAAATAGTTTTTTTTATTTGCATTTCTTCAGAAAGTAACTTCTTCATTTGTTCATTTGAAGGCCATAGTTTCACTTAGCAACTTACTGGGCATCATCAATAACCTCTATATCAACCCTTTTTAGACAAGTATAAAGCATGCCGAGCATTTTACCATGTTTTTAAAAACCCTTCAATTCTGACGCGTACTGGTTTCGGATTCTTATCCAAGTGCGTCTTGGCAGCACCTGTCCTGCCCTCTTTTTTTCTAATGGGTGCTTAGTTTTCGCAGGCATCCCACATCGTTAGCTTACTTCTACGAATATTTTTATGACACTTTGTACAGGGTGAAACAAGGAGACGGCAGGCTCTTTAAATCGACCGGAAAATTCGGTTTCTTAACCTATCGCGCTACGACTTTGTGCAGCGTTGCCCACAGATGGTGCATTTTTTTGGTAAAATTTGCAAAGAACGAACACTTAAGGGAAAAAGTAAAGAAAGAAAAAGGCTTAGCTCCTATGGAAACGCAGCGACGCCACCGGTCTTCAAACAACACGGCGCCGTTTCGCACGGGAGACAAGAGATGGCGCAACGAACGCCGCCAACGAACGAGCATACGGCGCCGAGAGCCGACACTTTAGCAGACGATCCTTTCGACTCAAAAGCGGCTCGCGTTCCGCAGGCGGCGACAGTCGCAGAAACAAAAACAGGCGCGGTAACAACAAGGAACTGCGGTTCCTTGTCTGCTAAACACGCCGGCTCTCGGCGTCGTCTGCTCGTTCGTTGGCGGCAGTTGGCGTCGCGACCGCTTGCGCCATCTCTTGTCTCCCGTGCGAAACGGCGCCGTGTTGTTTGCAGACCGGTGGCGTCGCTGCGTTTCCATAGGAGCTAAGCCTTTTCTTTCTTTACTTTTTCCTCAGGTAAGTTCGCTCTTTTGCAAATTTTACAAAAAAAAATGCACCATCTGTAGGCAACGCTGCACAAAGTCGTAGCGCGATAGGTTAAGAAACCGAATTTTCCGGTCGATTTAAAGAGCCTGCCGTCTCCTTGTTTCACCCTGTAGAATAAAATACAACCCCGTTTCTCACGAATATAAACTCTGGAGAAGGTGAACAAGGGGAATAAAGGAGAAACACAACGCTGCAAATACAGCTAGGTGACTTGTGCGCGACGTAAAAAAATCCGTCTGGTCCTGGTATCGAACCAGGTACCTCTCCATTTCCAGTGGAGCACTCTACCAGCTGACCAGGAGTTAGATGTAAGCAGAGCGAAGGGTTTCAACAGCGGCGACCAGTCTAACACAAACAAGGGTGAACGGCCTGTATATATGGGTTATGATGAGAATTGCAATTAATTTAAAGGTGCAAGCGAGCTGGACAACAAACGCGAAAATAATCCCTGGAGATGGGGACCAAAGGGGGCAAAGGCTTACTCACACGCTTTTGTGCTGTTTTTCTTTCCTCTTTTTTTTTCTTAATGGGTTATTTGAGAGTAGGGTCCTTCATTCGGTGAATTTGTGTTTAATAAAGGGGATAAAGCAAACAGTTCATAAACAATTCGCGACCGCGCCGGGCGCACACATGCTTTTTCCCCGAAGCATTTCTAGCACGCCTGGAACAACTGAGTAATCACGCCACCTAGTGGGACGGCCCGAAACTGTATCGCCCGCATTACGGAACAGCGCTCTTCACCTCTTCACCTCAAAATAAACAACAATCCCCGTAGGTAGGGTGTACTAGGAAGGGGAGGTGTGCCGTCCGGCGGTCTTGAGTATGTAGCGATGTGCAACCATGCCGGAAAAGGCGTTGTGAGGCAGAGTGCGGCCATTCGACGACTAGCAGGGGCCTGGGGATCGCAGCAAAAATGCTTTATTCGGCATGAGAATGGTCGTATTCATCGTGTGTTTTACTCGACTCGGTTAGGATGAAGAATGAGTTCCAACCTATCTCACACCCCTATGAAAAAGCGTCACTCGCGCGAGTTGTAGAAGCTTATATTCGAAGCGCAAATGCCGTTTGGGAGAGGTCAGTTAATTTCATAGTCTCGCTTGTTTTTGCTTTCGTTCTGCTGTTATAGAATAATAGTTGTGACCCTACATACAAGCTTTAAGAAGGCGAAATTTGAGTATGATATGAGATGCGGTACTTTTCTCTCCACTTTTGTGTCAAAAATCTTTTAATTATGTTTGCGAACGAACCTGTACAATTTTCAGGTTTTTAATTACCTATTTTTGTCTTGGCCTCAGTACATCTTTTTGTAGCATGAAAAAATTAAACCGAGCTTTTCTTGACTTTTGCATTCTCAGCCAAAGCTTAGAGGTCAGGAAATTTTTGAACTGATTTCATCAAGTGAGCATGCGTCATGTGAAGATGAACACCAAGACTGACAAGATAAATGAGCAACTTCGAGTTCTGTCTTTATTGAAGCGCACTGCAACTTCGAAGAATTTGTTTTCTCTTACATGTTACACACGTCACGTAATCTTCAGAAACGTATTTTTCTTTTCTTTTTCTGCAGCAGTTTTTTTGTTTTGTTTTTAAGAAATAAATGCAATAACGTGACGCAGCAGAATCTGGCGACCCCATTCCGCGAACAGAAAGGCGTCGTCTGAAAGAAGGAGTTCTCCTTACATGTGTTATAAGTTATAACGGACGTTGCACCCCGGCACAAAGAACCACTGCTCTGCCTTTTTATTTGAAGGATTTGGCATCATCGTGTGTCCCTTGACATTTCTGGATTGCTAGCAGCCACACAATATTGTATCGCTTCACATACAACGCTAAACAAAAATAAATAGTCACATTAACTCGCCCAAAGCTAAACTCGAGAAACGCTGCCCAACCGGCCTCCTGACCCCGCTGTGACTGGCGGCGCCATCCCAGGTCTGCGGCAGGATTGGACCACACGACACCCAGCTCCCATAGAAAGGCCGAGGCGGTCGGCACACCTCGCCGTTCTAGTACACCTTACCGTTGACGTGCTACGGGTGACATGGTCGTAAGTATAGAGGATGTCGTGATTTCACTACGATCCCAGGGTCCTGCAGCGTGAGCTTTCATTCCACGTGCTGTGAGCTGCTGTGATACACTCGGCGACCAATTAGAGTATAGACGATGGTCCTTTTGTAGAAACATCTGTTCGAGAGTAAATGGTTCTAGTACCCTCTCTCTTTTCCTTCTGGCCGAGCAGAGAGGGAAGGTGGTTTCCTGGAGTTGACTTTGGGGCAGACGATAACCCACGATGGTGACAAATGCAAGCTTCCTTGAATTCCAGATGAACGTAGAGGAAAGGCGAAGGAGAGGAGAAAACAAAAAATTACACAGCTGGACTATCAACCTTCTATTGAAACACTTTCTTTTCCTCGAAGCTATCTGTAGAGGTAACTTATTTTTCTGTCGGATAGTCCAGCAGTGTTAGTCTCTGTTTTCTCCTCTCCTTCGCCTTTCCTCTATGTTTAGCTGGTATTCAAGGAAGCATACCTGTTGTGTACGAGGTGACTGGCGCATCGGCATGAGCAGTGAGCGCGCACCGGCCACGAGCAGAGTGTTCGGACGCTGCCATCTTGGAGACATTCCAGTGAAACCCGCTGCCGCGCAGGCTCCGTTTTTCGATCTATTAAATGACGTATGCAACAAATGGCTTAGATTGTGGAAACCAGCTGAACGAACAGAAAAAGTGTTAGGAGAGAAAGGAGAAAAGACGTCCGTTCGCTGGACTGCCAACTTTTATTGACCCTCCTCTTCTTCTTCTAATGGGGTTGTGACTGTACTTTTCACGTCTTCTTCTTTTTCGTCTTTCTTGATCTTCCTGTACCATCATGGGCATCTGCGTCTCGCAGGAACTTCTTTTCACTCTCCTGTAGGGCAATTGATGGTGAGCTGACGCAGTGATCTTCTTTTTCTTCAATGGCTAAGGCCTCAAGTATTTCTCGGGCCAACCGGTCTTTGCGGTGAGCTAGGATGGTTACCGTTACGAGCTTGGCCTCGCACATGCATGCTCTACAATGAGCTGCCAAGTGTCCTGGTGCAGTCAGGTTTCTTAAGTTAGCTGCATGCTCTCGCGCTCGGTCATTTATAGACGCTTTACACACGCGCCAGAATACAGCCGCTATGGCTGACCTTCTCTTGTTTTACCGAGATACCGAGGCACTGAAATTGGTGTGGACGAGCTTCCACAAAGGCCAATGCTGGGCAGAAATACAGAATAAAATCTAAGATGGCAATAACCTGGCCTGCTATGGTAATAATGAAGTGAAGTAAACAGAATAATGGGAAACAAAAACTGAAGGTCAGTTATGGTGGCGCCCATGCACAGCTGCTGCAAAGCGTGTATACAGCGTCCCGTTTGTCCAATGTAACTGCGTCCACATGACAGTGGTATGTTGTATACGACTCCTTTGTCGCATGAAACGTATTCTGTCTTGTGTTTGGTGCTACAGCTGCCTGTATTCGCAACTTTCACGACCTATAGGGGGCGCACTGGCCTATCACAGGCTCTGATCAAAATGGCTGTCATCTGGATGACCGTCGTAGAACAGCGGGACGAGGCTAGGTCTGCGACGCGTAAGTAAATCTAGTTTTGCTATATACGAGCAGTATTACAGCCTTACGTTATTTTTTCACGCGAGGAAGGTGTAAGCAGGCCCATTATATTACGAGGCTAATCATGCAGGAGCTAAGGAGCGCGATTCTCACACCGCGGTACCGCCATCGCTGAAAGTTGCGAATTGTTAGCGTGGGCTAGACAAACGGGACGCTGTATAAATGACCGAGTGCGAGAGCATGCAGCTAACGTAAGAAACCTGACTGCACCAGGATACTTGGCAGCTCATTGCAGAGCATGCATGTGCGAGGCCAAGCTCGAAACGGTAACCATCCTAGCTCACCACAAAGACCGGTTCGCCCGAGAAATACTTGAGGCCTTAGCCATTGAAGAAAAAGAAGATCACTCCGTCAGTTTACCCTCTATTGCCCTACTGGAGAGTGAAAAGAAGTTCCTGCGAGACGCAGATGCCCATGATGGTACAGGAAGATCAAGAAAGAAGAAAAAGAAGAAGACGTGAAAATGACAGCCACAACCCCATTAGAACAAGAAGAAGAGGGTCAAGAAATAGTTGGTAGTCCAGCGAACGGATGTCTTTTCTCCTTTCTCTCCTAACACTTTTTCTGTTAGTTCAGCTGGTTTCCTCAATCTATGTATGTACAACCAACTAGCTCAGCTCCTTCCCATTGCAACAAATGGCGACGAGTAAGACAACGGACCTTCTATCTCAGTAGACACGACTACTCATGGCTCCATGGAGGAGTTCTCCGGCAAGGGTTGGTCGTCTTGAGCAGAGCGGCTACAATATTACTTTGAAGCCAGCAGCATCGGGGACGATGCCAGGAAACGTGCTGTTTTGCTGACACTGTGTGGTCCAACCACGTTCGAAACAGTGAAAGCACTGGGGGGCTATGTTGCACGTTTTGGACTCCCAGGAGACTAGGAAGAAGGAAGTGACGTCAACAATGCTCTTTGGATGTTGATTGGTGGAGTCGCTAATGACGGTATCTGCCGAAGATACCGTTCAAACTAGGATACGTTCATTCACACCTACATCACTTCCTTCTCCCTAGTCTCCTGGGAGTCTAAAACGTGCAACATAGCCCCCCTGGTAGCACCGAAAACGCCAAGTGAGTTTTTTTCGGCGAAATCGTCACCCTTCTTTAAGCCCATTTCGATCCGTGCCCCATCGGAACTCTTCAGCCGGTGCAGATATCAATGTATAGATCAGCTACCGGACGAGAATGTCACCGTATACGTCGCAGCCCTCAAGAAGCTTGCGACGGACTGCAATTTTGGAACGATCCAGCCTGTCGCGACCACCACCTCTGCGGCTGACACGTCCAGTGGCTCTGGTTCGGATGGATCACTTGGAACCTTTGGCAGCGGTTCAACACCATCTATAGTCAACATGACTATGTTGCCAATGGACATCATGCTCCGAGACCGTTTCGTCTGCGGACTGCGAGACGACCATCTGCATCAGCGCCTTTTCGCCGAAAGGGACCTGACGTTTTCTAAGGCATTCGACATAGCCGTACGAGCGGAAAACGCCAAGGACCATCAGCATCAAATCAAAGAAGACTTCAAAGAACTGAACAAAGCAGACATTTCTCGTCTGCCACATCGAAGGCGTGAAGAGGCGACCACAGTAACGCCTTGTTACCGCTGCGCAAAGCCTCATAGTGCAAGCTCATACAAATTTATGAGTTCAACGTGCAGATACTGCAAGAAGTTGGGACATATAGCAAAAGCCTGCTTGAAGAAAAAAGTCCGCTGGCAGCAGCAAGGTTCACGTTGTCAATTCACATCAAACAAACGATTTGACTCCTTATGAAACAAGTGCTCATGAAACAAGTGCTCATGAAACAAGTCATGCGAGCTCACTTCATGGCCTCAACTCCCTGAACAATCGACGGCGGTCGACAAACTCATGGTTAACCTGCAAGTGAGACATTCCTTTTGTTTCGAGGTGGACTCGGGGGCAGCGTTTTCACTTATCAGTGAAGAAACGTTTTGATCCGCGTGGCCCGCACAACCTCCCCAGTTCACGCAAGAGGACATTGCCCTGCGCACCTGGTAAGGTGAAAATCTAGAATAGTTGGGCACGATCCAGGTTGGGGTGCAGTCTAAGGGCTTCAGAGCGCAGTTTCCACCCCTTGTGATGAAGCGTCCAGGCTGCAATCTACTCGGACGGAACTGGTTTGAACCTCTTGGTATTGGACTAAGCGGCGTTCATCAGATCGGGATCGACAAAAGCTTGATGGATGTCATCGGGAAACACGGTCCAGTCTTTGATGGTGACCCCAACCAGTTCAAAGGCCCGGCGGTCAGTCTCGAGCTTGAAGAGAATGCTGCGCCAAAGTTCGTGGGAGCACGAACGGTGCCATTTGCACTGAAACCGGGAGTTGAAACCGAATTGCAGCGTCTCATGAACCAGGGCATCCTGGAGCAGACACAGCACTCGGAGTGGGCCACACCCGTTGTATTAGTACGGAAAGAAGACGGTGGACTACGACTTTGCGGAGACTACCGAAGCACCGCCAACGCGGTGACACGCAAGGCGGCGTATTCTCTACCTACCGTTGTGAGGTGCTGGCGAAGCTTCATAAAGGAAAAGTGTTTTCAACGTCGGACCTTGCGCAAGCCTATCAGCAACTGAAAGTAACTGAGAAAACAGCTGAGATACACACGATCATTACCATCAAAGGGCTCTATCGGGTCAAGCGCCTACCCTTTGGAGTGTCAGCAGCACCAGCCATTTTTCAGCGGTGCACTGAAACAACGTTGGCGGGACTACCCGCAGTCAGTGCCTACCTAGACGATATCATCGTCACGGGCGCCACACCGAAAGAACACGCGCAACGTCTAGACGCCGTCCTGACACGGCTCCAAGAGGTTGGCCTAAGTGTTCAGAAGACCAAGTGTCGTTTTGGCGTTGCAGAGTTGACCTGCTTGAGACACAGAATCAACGCAGCAGGGGTTCATGCCACAGACGACAAGCTAAAGGCAATCAAGGATTTGCCAGAGCCAACCTCCAAGGCCACTCTGCAGTCATTCCTTCGAATGCTGGCTTTCTACGATCGGTTTATGGAGAACAGGACAACAGTGGCTTGTGACCTATAAAAGCTGCCAGATAAAAATGTACCATGGAGATGAGAGAACGAGCACGCCGATGCCTTTAAAAGACTTAAGGAACTTTTGCTCCGCGAAACAACTCTTGTCCACTACGATGAATCGAAGCCACTTCTTTTGTCATGCGACACTTCGCCATATGGTATTGGAGCTGTGCTCGCCCAAGTGGACCCGAACGGCACAGAAGCTCCAATCGCGTTCACGTCGAGAACACTAGGTGAATCTGTGAGTGACTACTCCCAGTTGGACCGAGAAAGGCTGGCAGTGGCATTTGGAGTGGTCCACTTCGACCAATACATCGCTGGACGCAAAGTTGTCATCGCCACTGACCACCAACCTTTACTTGGTATCCTAGGTTCACAGAAACCGGTACCCCAGGTCCTGTCTCCCAGAATGCGTCGCTGGTGTGTCAAGTTCTCAGCTTACGACTACCAGCTGGACTACAGACCAGGAATAAACACCAAAACGCGGATGCGTTGAGCCGTTTACCTTTGCCTGAAAGCGAGGACGAACCATGTCCTCCAGTAGACGTTCTCATGATCGAGACACCAATGGATACACCGCTCACAGCCGAGCGGATCGCAGAAATGACACAAGTCGATCCAGTACTGTCGCGTCTCTTTCAAGCTTTGAAGCAAGGAAATCTCCATCAACTAAAGGAGGTAACGTTCCAGCCTTTTTGAAAAAGCACACCAAGCTGTCGACACAGCGAGGATGTTTGATCTGGGGATGAAGGGTGGTTATACCAGAGGCTGCACGTGCTGACGCAATGAAGCTGCTGCACGCCGGACACAAAGGAATTGTAGCCATGAAGATGACAGCCCGTAGTCACCTGTGGTGGCCAGCCATCGACAAGGACATTGAGAAGGCGGTAAACAGCTGCGATGCCTGTAAAGAGTCCAGACCGGTTCCCTACAAGGCTTCCCTTCTAACGTGGGTTCATCCGTGGGTTCATCCATCCTAGCCCGGGAACAGGATTCATCTGGACTTCGCGGGTCCCTTGGAAAGGCAGATGTTCCTAGTCGTCGTAGACACCTTTAGAAAGTGGCTGGAAGTGGGCTATATGACAACGGCCACGGCTGCAGGAGTCATCAGAAAGCTGAGGGCTCTGTTTGCAACTTTCGGACTACCTCGAAAGATCGTGCCCAACAACGGAACAGTTTTTGTTTCAAACGAAATGATGGATGCTTATCGTAACAATGGAATACATGCAGTCACGAGCGCACCATATCATCCTGCGACGAATGGCCAAGCCGAGCGGATGGTGTATGAACTCAAGCAAGGGCTAGCGAAGGAAAATAAGGGACTTTTGTCGTTGCGAATAGCGAAGGCTACTCTACAAACAACAGACGACAGTTTCTAACTCGACCGGGAAGACACCCGCTTTTATGATGTTTGGACGAGAACTAGCTACCAACATCAGCCGACTGATGCCCTCACCATAGAGTGAAAAGAAGCAAGCGGATGAAAAAATGCCTGCATCCAGAATTTTCAAGGAGGGACATGATGTGCTTGTCTTTAATTTCAGAGAGACTCCCAAGTAAATACACGGCAGGTTAATAAATAAAAAAAATCTTGGCCGTCACTCTTGGCTTGTTTAAACAGCTGGGGGAAATATCCGGCGACACCTAAACCACACGAAGGTGCTCGTCTCCGTTGACTCAGCTTGCAGCCAGGGCGATTGGTGGTCACGACTGCACACCGGTTCGTCCTACAGAGCAGAACGTACCGCTCCAAGCAGCCAGAACGAATGGAAATTCCGGCAATGTGGCTGTATGCTTCGTTCAGCGGGTCCAGACGCAGCCGATGCTACAAGCGCGAGCTCCGGGCTTCCAGCTTCCCTGCCAAGCACGCGCGCTCGTGCAATGCAAGCACTATCCAGGACCACACGCTCGCGCTCCTAGCATCGGCTGCGTCTGGACCCAAGCTGAAACGAAGTATAGCACCTGCTCTTCGTCTCACCCTAGCATGGACTAACCGCGAAGGCTGTGCTAGCGCGAGCGGCCAGCCTTGACTGCCTTGACTAGAGCACTTGCTGCACGAGCGCTCGTGCAGCCGCCGCGGCTTCATTCAATGCGACTAGCTCGCGCTTTTAGCACACGCGGCTAACAATAGTTCATATAGCAGTGGCTACCCGCCGAGAACAAGACGTCCACCCGATCGTTATGGCGACCGGGTCTAAAGAGGAGGATGTCGTGTACGAGGTGACCGGCGCATCGGCACGAGCAGTGAGCGCACAACGGCCGCGAGCAGAGCGTTCGGACACTGCCATCTTGGAGACATTCCAGTGAGACCCGCTGCAGCACAGGCTTCGTTTTTGGATCTATTAAATGACGTATGCAACAATATCAAAGCAACCAGCTCAGCTCGAGGCAGTCACAACAAAGGCGAGTTTGGGAGGCCTTATCTAGGACACAGAGGCTCAATGGGCGAACAGGATGTGGCTGACGTTTTGGGTGTCAAACGGGTGGGAGAAACCTTGCTTTCACGTTTTTTCTAGCCCTTAGTCTCAAACCCGCTCGCGTGTCTAGGTGGCAGCACATATTCCACAAAAAGTGGATTGCAAGCCTGGGCCCGTTTCCCTACGAGGGGGAATTTTAGGTCATGTGACCGGCAGAGTAAGGACGGCGGGGAAACATGGCGGTGCCCCACTCAGGGGGCGCCGCTCGCTTTGGAACTAATACGTCGTTGTAGCTGCAATATTGGGCGCGTTTGTCAGCAATGAATGGTGCAGGAGGCTTTCGATTTGCCTTACCTCACTTAAAACGCAAAGCGTGAGCAATGACCTCGCCGCATTTTTTAGATAGTCTTTCGATTCTGGCAATTCCTAAGCCTAAATGAACGCGATAGTTGTCGGCATGGCAACGTCTTTGAAAAGTGGATTGCCTTGACTCAATCGGCCGGATACTGATAGCACACAAAAACATACAGCGTCCCCACAGACCTTTTGCTAAATTTCTCAAGCACCGAGGTGCATGCTACGAGTGTAGTTACACGCGCTGCGCGTGCTGGCGTCTGCAGTAGTCAGTATTCTAAAGCAAAAAGCCTACAACTAATTTTGCCGTGCACGCGCGTTCGTCAAAGATTTATTATGATTATTTACTTCGAATATTTTATAAGTGGAAGGCCAGCGCGCGCCGATCGTTGAATTACACTTCCAGTTTTCTCCTCGATGTTAGGGTAATTTACTAATAGGTCAAATTTCACTGGAGCCGAATTACAGGTTTTTCAATTTATGACGGTGTTATATACAGTTGTTACATGCTGGCCAACCATGCTGCCGGTGTAACGCCCGCCTTTCACTGCTCACTTCTTTCTCATCGTTTCTAGGACTGAACTTCGTCGTCCTCTTTCGAACTTGGAAGGAAATTTCAACGAGGCTTGTCTTCACCTCAGACAGCCAAATATTTAGAAATTTTCCAAACAAAGGTTAATATAGTTTTACCTTACCGATTATCTGTACCACGAGCAATAAATATTGTTTCTTGAGCTCAAATGTATGCCGCGCTGCGTCGCGAAAACATGGTAGGACGCATTTTTGGGTCCCCCCATTTCGGGGACCTTTCCACGGAAGCCACTTATATTCTCTACAGCCAGGAGGTGACACCAGCTACCACCCCATAATAAAACACGGAGCTATCGCTCATCCAGCCCTCGTCAAACTTGGCTAGGTACTTTTAGGTACCTAGTAGGGAAGGGTGGTTAACTTTTAACCGCGGTTAAAGTTAACCGGCTTCGAGCAAACGGGCCCTGGCGCATCAGTGGTGCCTCATGCGTTCAAGCATCTGCAGCGTGTACGTGAACACAGCATCGGCAAGATTGTAAATGCACGCCTTTGTCATCACGAGTAGTGACGTTGCGGCGGCCAGATGCCCTGCTTGCAATAGTATATGCGGAGCGCAAGTTTGTCTGCTTCTTGAGCAGGGGAAGTGGTGACGTCAGAACGCCGAGCTTTGATTGGTTTCGATTGGAAGGATAGTGGGTAGACCTCAAGGTAGCTAGCATTGAGGTTTACACACTACTCCTCCATTAGAGCCAATCAGAGCTCGGCGTTCTGACGTCAGTGCAACACCTTCGCAAGAAGAAGACAAACTTGCGCTCCGCATAGGGTAATCACTGCAAGTAATAGCAGTGTGCGGGCCTGCTGAGCGCGTGCTGACCTTCTGCTTCCGCAGTTCTTTTGCAACCTGTATTACGCACCCTCAGGATTGCCGGTCTCAGCAGCCTAATAATGTGAGCTAGTTCTGAGCATACGCTCAAACATCGCCCTCAAATATGGAGTCTAGTGAATACCTGCTTAGACGCTTTGAAGCAGCTGTGCGCGGGCTCCACAATTACCGTCCTTCAGTTTTACTGCGAAGCTTATGGTAGGGTTCTTGGATTTTCGTGTGCGTGACCAAAAACTCTAGGCTGCAGACGAATGTGCCGACGTCTGCAGAGTAACTGTTCAAAAGCATAACCCTAAACAAATGTCATCTTGCACGCGCGTTCGTCAACGATTTGTTCTGGTTATTTACTTACAACTTTGTATATGGGGAAGGTATGACCGTGCGGCGCGTGGAACACCATTCCCTGAATTTTCCTTCAAGCTTGGGTAATTTAGCAATTTTCGTGTGCGTGACCAAAAACTCAACGTTCGCATCGCCCTCTCTTTGTCGTGGTTCCAAGCGCTTGCGTGCCCAGTTTACTTTTCTTCGGCTCTTCCTGGGGTGGCGGTCCCGTCGCGCGTGTCTACTTACCGCAGATTGGCGTTCCCGTCGTGCGTGTCTAATTTCCTCCGGCACCTCGGGTCGGCGATAGACGTCCACGCGAATTAATATGAAAACACAAAAGATAAGTTGCCGTTCTCCATTTTCAAGTGCACTTATCTCGTCTTAACGGGGAGGCCGCGTGTAGCATTGGCTCACGAAGAGCAATGCGCCTACGAAAAGCGAAGGGGGAACAGCAACGAGATTGTAAGCGGCGGCGTCGGGCGGCATGTGTGTGTGCGTACCTTTCGTCATGATGACCACCGATCATGGCAATAAATGCGCTCGTACCTTTGTTTAAAAGTCTGTGTCATGTATGTGTCGTGTGCTAAACAGCGTCGCTAGTAATCTACTATACTTTCACAGCATGTAATGCCTCCCGATTTGTCTTTCCTCTTATTCCGTTCGTTTCACTTCACCATTTCCACAGCAGGATATGTTATTGCCACTTTAGGTGCTACTCTGTCTTTCACCCTAGCATAGGTCCTTGTAGAGGCTCGTCAACGCCCGATTCGGTGGCTCGGCATCTCAGTAAGACAAGAGTCGGTCGCCGATGGCGGCTGAATCTGGCGCGAGATTAAAGCGTCTATACTTGGGGACACATTTTCTGGCATTTCCTGGAACGTGAAGACCTCGCGATCACAGCTGTGATCGGTGCTCAATATGCGTGAGCGCGCGGGTTCCCAAAACTTTAGTTTCATTGTCAGAAAGAGCTGTACCAAGTACAGAGGTTTCCCCTGCTTACGAAAATCACAGGCCGCACGTGCTAAATCGCAGTCCAGCCTAGGGTGCCTACATGTCTGTCTGTCTCAGGGTGAAGACATCCATTGTTGCACTGAATGTTCAGCGCGTGACGCTCTCGCGCACTCGGTGCGTGACTTGGGCGCTAAAATGGCGTCTCTGCATTAGCCAAAGCTACGCGCTCGAGCTGATTGACACCGGATTGCGCGTACTTGAAAATGCATAAAAAAACGATTGAGCGTAAAAATGGCTGAGATGTCACCACTCAAGCAAAAGCGCGCGTGTGTATGAAGGCACTCTAGTCCAGCCAACGCTCGTCTGCCTCACCTCTCCTCTCACCAGCCAGTTTGAATAAACCACCGCTGCCGCAATGCATCGTGGGAACTTCAGTCCTTCTGCACGTGCCAAAATTTTGCTCGCTGGAGCTTTGCGCCTGTAGAGCACAAGATGGCAGCTACGTTAAACCACCGAAAGCAAAAAAAAAGATCCCGTATTTCCTTTTCACTTCCTCAAGGAATCCGCCAGTTCTACGAAGTCGCCGGCGAGCTAGCCACATTAGATGGCCTGTTGTTCAAGGCAATCGGAGGACAGTCCAAACAACTAATCAACTCTTCAGATAATCGATAGACATCCATAAGGCATTGCTGGCCCAGCGTACGACCCCGGGAATTGAAGGTTATGCGCCAGCGGAGCTATTCATGGGACGAAGACTGCGCACAAACGTGCCTATAAAGCCCTAATTTCTCCAACCTCGCTCCGACACCACCAAGTTTCGCTCGAGAAATTCCTTATACAAGGAGAAGTTGCGTCAACACTATGATGAGCGCCGCAGAACACGTGAGCTCGACACATTTCAGCCTGGACTGTGGTCAGAATTCTGACGGGAGCAGCTTCTTACGGCCACATTCAAGGGCCAGTGGCTCAACCCCGTACCTACCTGGTGCAGACGAAGACCGGCACAACACGGCGAACAAGAGGACACCTGCAACCGGCCGTGGCATTTGCGGTCACCAAGAGTGAATGTGTGAGCCGTCCACGTGACCGCTTTGGAGACGCGTGAGTGTTGTTCTTCCAAAGTGGAGGAGGTGTCGGGAGATCATCATCATCGCCACCGCTACCGGGCGACCATGGACTCCGCCCGTCGCTTCCGCGCGTGGACCCTTTCTCCACCAGGTCGTGGCCAGACACTGAATGACTCACACCTGTATTGCTATGCTAGAATAAACCTACGCAGTTCAATCAATCTTATCTCGACCACGACAGCACCAGCCCAGTCGTGAACTGCCGTGTGCCTCCCGTGAACAAAAGTTATCGCGACTTAACGCATGCGCTTAATGAGGTTGGTTCATTGCGGCGAGCCAGAAAATGCGCGTGGATAACACACAACCATAACAATAAACGTCAGCTCATACGCTTCAATGAAAAGGTGCATAGGCCAACAGGCTGAGTACAAACACACACAAGGTGTGGTCACTGCACGTGCGCAGGAACCAGATTCGCGTCAAGTGGAGCGATTGCGACTGGCAGCGCCACCGCAGCCGCCCGAAGTCAGGGCAGTGTGTTGGTGTCTACAGTGTGAAGCGGAGGCACCGATGGCTGTTTGAAGGGACCGTATAAATTGATTTCTGAAAGCAGTCAGCTAAGATTTTTACAGGTGTGGCTGAAGAATCTCCAAAATTGGAAATCAAGCACTTAATATTCCTATCTATGGCGACCGTTGGCTGACCAAAAACGTCTGACTGGCACAAGAGCCGACATATCAGACCAGTGCTCTCGACAGGCGGATGTTTATCATCGTAGTTTCAGTTAAAAACGGAAAGTCTACGGCCTGAAGGTAGGCAGGGGAGATGGAAGAATAAATGGCAGCAGCGTGAAAGCGAATGTAAGTAGTAGAGAACATGAAATTACCCTTGTTTTGTGAACTCCAAAGGTAACGGAATTTTCATAATCCCTCCCACCGACCCGCCCCCCACCCAACACACACACACACACAGTGTTTTTCACACAAAAGAAAATACGCATTGCCGAACCCTCAGTCTTCGCCCAAATATTGTGCTAGCACTCCGGACCAGATGACAAATGTCCAGAGGTTGTCACTGATTGATCCAATAGTTAGGAGCAATGATCAGACATTTCTATAGCAAAATGTCGGCCTATGAATCCCGCGCATACATGGAGTAGGATGGTGTCAGCAACCGGAAACGAATCCATTTTCCCGATTACAGTTTAATAATATAAATATCTTTAAAGTTTAGAATAATACAAGCCCAAGCAGCACAGATTTGGCCAATCATTGGCCAATGGCTGGCAATGGTCCTTTCGCCAGTGGCAAGACAGTGGCCAGCCACTGACCAATGACCGGGTTTTCTCTGCCCAGTCATTGGCCATCGGCCAAACATTGGCCGATGACGGCCACTCTTTGGTTATTGGCCAAAATACCATTCCCAAGCAGCACGGATTTTGGCAAATGCTTGGCCAAATTCCGTGCAGCTTGGGAGGGTAGTACTAAAACTTCGGCGTGTGGTCCACTCCGGACCACAGGCCAAAGTTTCCGCGATTCACAAAAAGCACGCTTCAACGTTCTTGTTTTTTTTTAAATTTTGCAATTTTCGTTGTGGCCACCGACATATCGGTGATTAGTGCAGAGCAAGCGCCATAGACCTTTGTGAAAAGTTCATCCAGCAACATTGGTGGTCGCCATTGCTCGGACACCAAGCGCGTGATTCGATCCGAGTCCTCACCGAACGCTGACGCAACGTTCGTTGAAGAGCCTATATTCGTATCATATCGGGGAAACTGAATGAATGTGTCACGTTACCATGGAGGGGAGAAGGAAGAGAGAAAACTTGGAAGGAGAGAGCGCACTATAGGCCGATGAGGAGAGAGATTGGAAAAGGGATAAGAGGAGAAAGGAATGGGAAAACTGAACTGCTGTGTTACATGAGCGAGGAGGGGAGACTGGGAAGGGCCCCGCAGGATGATGGGGAGAGCAAAGATGGGCGTAGAAAAAGGAACGTTGTAGGGATGAAGAAGTAGGGAAATGGAGGCAAGTGGAAAGGAGGTGACAAGGATGGGGACTAGGAGGAAGGGAGTGATGATGATGACATCTAAGAGAGAGGAGGGATGGGGAGAGAAACGGGAAAGTTAGGAGAGTGATACGGAGAGGAAATCGGTGTGGCACGTGACGTATGCTTCTCGCGCTAAATTTAACGGGGAAGCAAAATTGTTATTTAGGTCACGTGACGTCGATTTCCACCGCTATATTTAGCGGGGAAATGGAATTGGTGTGTCCCATGGCGTCAATGTTTCTTCTCTACAAAACAGGGGAACTGAATTGATGTAGACGTGGCGTCCATTTTCCCACTTGGTTTATAAATAACGAGACGTTGGGTCACGTGACGTCAATATCCCGGTAAATTTAGCCAAAAATGCACAGACGGACGAACAGACGGGAGGCAAAATTTTCGGGATGGAGGTGTTAATTCTGTTAAAGGCATTTCATACTTTTAATGTTGAAAATTTTGTTGTCTGTTGACTAAGTATTCCAGATTGTGCACATACTTTATAAACCTTTTTTAAGTTTTATTGATCATATACTCTCGTTTTTGCTTATTAAACAGATAATATATTTCTATTGACTAGGGTGCAATGATGTCAATTCGTTTTTAAGAGGTTTTCTTATAAAACCGAATAGACAATCGTGAGCAAATTGAAAGGTATGCTTCATAATAAAATTCAAAAGGAAGTCATGCTCCACAAATGTTAAAAAGGATACTGGACCGGAATATGAACTTTCATAAAGAATGCACGAGCGAGCTTTTCGGGTTGGTACAGTACACAAATATGTGATTGATACAAATGGTTGATGATCAGATGATTATATTTTTTTAACGAAGTTCTCTGATCGCACCAATAGGGAGAACCACCAGCCGGTTGCAGATAGTTGCAGACTGTGCAAGCGGGGTCTTCTGGGATTAGCCACGGCGGAGCGGACGTAGGCTTACTTTCTCCCTCTCTCTCTCTATCTCTCGTTCTTTGTTTTCTTGTATAGGCGCTGAGATGTTTCGATGACGCACTCTCATAGTTCCTATCTCTTACCTCACGATCAAGCTTACTAGTAGCGAGCAACAAGTTGGATGATGCGTAAAAGGCGTGGTGGAAGCCTTGTCATCACGTTCCTAAATCAACACCACCAGAGTTGAGAGTGACTTTGCCCTTATTTCCTTCGATGAGAACATAACTAATCCTACTCAAGACGTCATAGTGAGCGTAAGGACAATTGTGTAAGGTCGAGAACAGTCACGTTTTTTGCTGCGCACGTCGCCAACACTCTAAAAAAGTCTGTGCGTTTACATTCACGCACAACACTTGGAGAACCAATCAGCGCAACTTACGGAGGCAGCTCAGCGAATGACAATGCCGAAACATATGTTTAGACCAAAAACGCAGATTGAGTTGTCACATTAAGCAATGCAAGCGTGACGTTTTGCATTGCTTAATGTCACAACCGAGACTGCGTTTTTTTGGTCTAAACATATGTTCGGCATCGTCATTCGCTGAGCTGCCTCCGTAAGTTGCGGTTATTGGCTCTCCGAGTGTTGTGCGTGAAAGTAGACGCACAGACATTTTTTAGAGTGAATAGCGCCAATATACCGATCTCACCGGCCAGTTTGACTACGCCACAGCTGCCTCAATGCATCAAGGGAACTTTAGTCTTACTGCACGTGCGACAACCTCGCTGGAGCTCTGCGCGTGTAAAGCACGAGACGGCATAAGCCGTCTCGTGCACTGCCACCTTCCTCCTGTGAACGAAAGTTTTGGCGGCATCACGCATGCGCCAAACGCTTGGTGAGATCGGTCTATTCACGGGACGAACGTCGCCAATTCTCGGGACGCCATATTGCTGTACATTGTGCACCATATGCTTGCAACTAGCTTCCATTTATTGTCTTCCAAGAACAACGATTTTGATCGTGTGAAATGAAAGTTAAACATGCAATTATGTGTATTCCTTGCAGGCAGTGAAGCCAAAGATATGGATAACCATGCGCTCGCAGACCTTGGGCACCGATCAAAGCTGTGCACGCGCGCAATCTAAGAAAAAATGGAGGGAAAAGGTAGCAACGGCGCGTCTTCCTCCCTTCTACTGACGCGCCCCCAAGCGGACAGGAGAAGATGGGAGGAACGAGACGTTTTCCTCCTTCTACAGGCAGACGGGAGAAAGCTTGCGCCCTCCCGACTCATCTTCTTTCGGTTTCGTTTTTCGAGCACGTCGCGCACGTTGTTTAATAAATGTTGTTGAGTTGATTGAGCTTCAGCGGCAGCGAAGGCCGCCTGTAATTCCGTCTTCTAGTCCAAACGTGCAGAACATTTCGGTTGCATCGATGTTTTTATCACTAATTTTATCAAACGAGCAAACGAAGCCTCTAGAAACAGCGAAGTTCCGGAGCAGTGCCAGCAGCGCTACGCACACTGGGTAAGATGGCCGTCTCTGGATTGCGGGCCGCACGCGGGTCTACAGTAGCGGAACCACTCGGAACTCTGTCAACGTTTTCGACGTTATGGAAATCGCAGGAACTGCGTCCAAGACCGGCAGGTTTTTGCTGCTGGCTGCCTAGGTGCCTTCCGTGCTGAGTTCGGTTCTGTTTTCCGGTGCCCAGTGCCAACCGGCAATCAACGTGGCTTTGTATTTCTGCGTGTCAGCAACATAGCAGCAACATCGTGATGGCAGTGTTGTGCGTTGTGAACAGAAGACTGGAATTATCGCCGATGTGACCGTGTGTTCGCGTATCAATGGTGTAGCAACAAGATGAGATGACGTAAACTGTCGGGCATTGATGCGGCTGGTCGGGCCGTGATCGGAGGGGGCGGGGTGTCGCAGGTTGACATTCCGCTTTACATTAAAGAGTTTAAGACCACTTGAGGGATTAGGTGCAATCGCTCGACGTGCGGATGGTCATGTTGGAACGCTGGTCTGAACAGTAAGCTCCTATCGTAGTGTGGCCAATGTGACTGTCGGTTGTCTCCTCCCCGAGGGCTATTGCGTTGTGTAGAAAGGACTGAAAAGTACGAAATTATGACGGAAAGCACGTATATTTACAGTGTGGAATTTGAGCATTAAAAAAGAATAGTAGGTAAAATCGAAAAAAAAGAAAAAGCTACCCTTTATTTTGCTGGTTCAATGTACTACGGTTCCTGGAGAAACTGCCCTCCAAGTGGCGCGCTGGGATGAGCGCCAGGAGTTTTCGAGCTGGCCACGGCGTAGCTCCGTACACTTAACACCTGCCGCAAGTCGCGCCTTTCACTGCATTGAAGTTGATCGAAAAGCGATTTCTCTGCCCGTGAAGCATCACTAGCTGAGTGAATATCCGCTCTACAGAGATTAATTCAAGACGGCAATTGAAGCCGTGCGCAAACAGCACAAATAGAATAACAGACACTACAATAGAAATACAGGCTACGACGTGCCTTGCGGGGAAACAAACTCATGGCTTCGAGCCGCATTAAAGCGGCTTGATTTATTGGCTTTCAAATGATTACGGCACGATTGAGCGTTTACTTTTTAATAAGAGATTCATCCCCTGAGCCATTCAAAATACTCCCAGGGGTATGACATTGGTGGGAAAAAATCAACATGCTGGGAATATTTTTTATTGTTTAGGGAGTCACCGAAAAGTTCCGTACGTTCGAAACGACCAGTATAAAAGACGGAAACGCAGAGCTCAGGCGTAGTGTTCGGGTTAGTGTGCCGTTACATTGACGTTTGTATGTGCCATGTCTGTGTATATCCTCAATGTAAAAATAGTCCAAAAGCCGGGAGATGTCATGATTAAAATAAGAACACCGACTTCACATAACAAGAAAAACAACTTCATTAAACGTTTCGCCTCCCATGCGGGAGGCATCATCAGTACATACACAGGAATGAGAGAGCTTCAGTCAACGCAGTCCTATTTATCGAACGCCACCCGTCTCAAGACGGAGCTGGTCGACCACGCATGGACCACAGGACACACCTTTGACTTCACAGCCGCGACGACCTTGGCGAAGGAGGATAGGTGGGGCCCACGCAAACTACATGAGTCATGGTTCATCCGCGGAGATAAGACGGCGTGCAACAAGAACCGTGGCCCCCTCCCGGAAGCTTATATGGACCTTCCCGATAAATAGGACTGCGTTGACTGAAGCTCTCTCATTCCTGTGTATGTACTGATGATGCCTCCCGCATGGGAGGCGAAACGTTTAATGAAGTTGTTTTTCTTGTTATGTGAAGTCGGTGTTCTTATTTTAATCATCCTCAATGTATGTTCACCTGATGCTTGTGGTATGCGTAATGTGTGTACATGTGTGTGTACTAGAGGATCCGAAAGCGCAAGGGTAGCCTGAGGAAACAAAACGATATTTTTTTGTAGAACATGAATTTTGCGGTACCTAGCGCCACCTAGCTTAGCTACTTGCAATTACTCTGCTTGAACCTGCCATCTGGTGGCAAGCGATTTAACCTTTTTTCACGCTACACGGTAAACAGCGGCTTCGAGTTTGTTCTTTTGAGAGCGGCTTTTGGTTTCGCGGTTTGGTTTGCCATTCCTCCTTGGCGTGCGGTTGGCGAAATAATTGTGACTCGAGGAACAGCAAAGGTAAGACGTGAATTGCGCGAAGTAACTGGGTATCGCTTGTCTCCGTTTAACATCGCAGTGCTGACAACGAGAAGACTCAGTAACTGCTTTCGAAACTTAAGTTTCTGTGCCTGCGGGGGACCCTTGCTTCGGAAATAAACACAGTTCGTGGAAAGCTCGTGTTACGCTTTTATTTGCTGCTCCCTTCGTCCCGTACAAGAGACGTAGCGTCCTCGTTAAGCCTTATTGAGCTCGATTTGCTCGATTCAAGGCCGCCACAATGAGATAAGGCGACGGAGGAACTGTTTGCTCTCCTGCTTCAGGGACGAAGGTTTCTCCATTTATGTAGGAACATAGGTTACAAGACCGTTCCTCCTTTTCGGGAGGACTATCCATACCATTTTTTTCTAAGAGTGCGGGGTTGGCTTCTTCTGAATAACCAGAAAAAGTTGCCATCCAGCATCATTCTGCACATGCGCTGCAAGCAATGCTAAACAAAATAGCAGTCTCGGGAATACCCCTTATGGGGAGGGCCATAATGCTTCTGGCACTCAGCTCCTCGTCCAAAAAGTTACGCCGTCGCTCTGAGCTCCGGAGGCTGATCGAACCGAGCGTCGACTACCGAAAGGCTTTCGCATTTGTTTCCGCGCGATCCCACAGAGCGATGAATATGGATTCGTAAGGCCCGCCCTTCCCAGCCAACCTGGGTACCCGCCAACGGCGACTGTTTTTTTCACAATGTACTTCAGAGACGAGGACTTTGTGAGAAGCCCGACAGTTTTGCGAAGTCTCGAGCTGCCAGTGAAGAATTCGTTTCTGAAACCCGGCACGGTGCGTCGCTTTTTTCGCGCAAGCGCAAGGGAGAGCCATTCAGTGGTGCCGGGGAAAAGCGACGACGGAAAAGGGTAGGTTGTTTTCGCAGCGACTAAAATATTTTCGTGCTTGAGTCTCTTGCATCATGGTGGAAACTGCAAACATGTATACGTAACAGTGACGTCCACAGTTGTTGCGCTTGCAAGCAATTGTGCAGCTGAAGCAGTCTCCGACACAATGTGATGGTCTTTTCATCGCACGGGTGCCCGTGCTGTAGAAGCATAGGTTGAAGCTACGCTTTCACCTCCACAGCCTCCGCTCTACCCGATATAAGGTCAGTGCTAGACTTGACGTCACGTCTCTGAGAAAATGCAGCCACAGCTATGGGCGCTCGTACGCTCGCGCACTTTGAGAGCCGATGAAAGCTGTGCACGCCTCCCTTCTCTTCTCGTCTGCTACAAAACGGTGACCCCGAGTCATTCGATTGTCCAAACAGAGCCCCGTGATCAATGAAAGGTCGCTTTCTGCCCCCACTCACGAGCAAGACAAAAAAGCTTGAGGTAGGATGTCACAGTCTTTTCTACCCGTATCGGCCTATCGGATTTATAGCATTGAGTTTGTGATGTATGATCGCGAGGAATATAAGAAGGAAGAGTTGATCGGGCTTTGTGCTAGGTTCGCGGCTCCTTCATACTTCATCAAATCTCAACTTGTTAAATGGTAAGTACTTTGGGTTTGAGACTTAGCGTACTAGCCCTCGTCTGCATCTGAACTTTTTTTGACACTTGCAGAGACATACAAAAAAGTGTGGAAGGCTATTTATTCCCCTTCACATATCTCGGCGAGAGTACAATCGGTGGTGACTTTTACCTACCAGTTGTAATAAATACGAGATATTAAAAGGACACAGAGTAGAATGAACCTAGCAGAACACTAGGCCCAGGTCAATTCCTCCCTCCAGTATTCCAGCTTTTGTTGTTTGTAGTGTTCCTCAGTATGTTGTGAATTATTATCAGCTATCCAGCTTATCTAGTTAATTGACGAACTATTAAAACCACCGCAGAGAGCCACGGTTACCAACACCATGAAAATGGTGGGCAAGTCATCAAATTGTTCTGCCGAGAACACTGAGGAAAACCTCGGCACTCAACTGGAGCTACCGAAGGAGGAATATGCTGACACGGAGGAGCCTTTGTTCAGGTATATGCTGACTGAAACTACTCGTCTGCAGCTCTCTTTCAGTGATAAATTCAGCTAACCTGAGGTGATCTAGAAGTCCACTGACTGTATCAGAAAACAACTATTTGGTTCTCAAATTTATGCTGTTTTTCAATTTGCTGAAAAATAGCCTCCTCCCTCGAAAACGGTGCATATAAGATCTGCCAAATTTACTTAATGCGACGACAAAGAGACCGGACATAGATCTACAGCATGCGACTACACAGACCACGGGCATTTAAAGAAACCTCGGTATGTAACCACAATAGGGAGAAATTCCACAAAGTATAATACTATTCGCAGATCATGCAAGCACACCAGAGGTTGATAGATATGTGATGCAACGATCGCGCCTCTATCACTCACATCAGCAAATCATATTTCAGAGGCTCGCCAAAACGTCGGAAAACCGAAAAGAGAGCTCCGGCTAAATGCGCATTAAGTCTCCGTGAGTAAAGCAACTGGCCCATCTAAATAGGGGGCCATGCAAATAGAAGGAGGCGAAGTATCTTTGTTTTCATTTAGTTTATCCACCACCAACTGCCATTCTGGTCACGAATGAAACACCGCCAGCAGCGTTGCTAGATATCATGCGATTAGTATTGTCGGTATTCCTCTTTCTCCTTATCACCGACATTACTCGTTTCGTGTCTGCCTCCAACAAATACTGTTGCAGGTAAAACTAGCGTTGGAAGGGTAATACCCTCAAATACTGCAGCCCCGCCTGTTTGAACTATTCGGTGTCTGCATATCTGACTTATCAATGGCGTTTACGATTGTAGCGCAGTAGCGACGAGATTCAGAGCAAGCTGAGTAGAGCTGGATGACTGAATGAAATGTGTTTTCCTTGACAATTGTTTATGTGGGCCCGTTTTTGTTGCCTATATTCCATAAACATTTTTGTGATTCAGGAGTAGGCATTAACATTTTGTTTAATTGCTGCTTGTCAGCGAACTATACTGCTAACGTGATTCGTCCATTGCTGTCGAGCATTGAAAAGCAGCATTATGATACCTTTAACATAGCCTGATGATCTGAAGAGAGCATTGGTCAGGAATAAAGTTTATTCGAAACTAAAAGGAATTACGCGTGATCTTCAAACTTCCCTAATGAGCGTATGATGCCGCAGGCGTCAGCGGTGGTCGACACACTCAACACAAAACAAACATTTCTCGGCAGAATTTCAGGGAGACAATACATAGCTGAAGGCTCGTCCTTGGCCGCCATGGATCTGAGGTCTGCACCGCTACCATTCCCCCATATGCTCAGCCATCTTGCAGCTTTCTGGATACCTCCGGCATACACGAAAAAAAAAAAGGCAGCGTACAAAAACAAAAAAACAACAACAAACGAAACAAAAACGAAATGACAGCGTTCTGGTGCCCGAAGAAAGCTCTTAAATGACGCGGAAAGAATCCAGCCGACGTGGGACAACTCGGGCGGACGGAGATCGGAGAGACATTCGTTTTACGCGAAAGAAAGAGACAGAGAGAAAGAGAGAGGGGAAAAGGGAGTGGGTGATAGGCGAAAGAAAGAATAAAGGTAGAGAAGGAACTCTCAGGGTCGCCAGCTCTTCGGAGTTATTCGAGTGTGCAAGACGCGTGTCTACTTGAACGTAGCAAAGTGCCAGCTTGTCGCTGACGGCTTCGTTTCAGAAATGTGCTTTGTTGTGTTATTCCCATGAATATGTACAATATATTGGGAGGTTATGACGAGCGTACCTTGTTTTCGATAAATACCGATCAACCCCGAAAGTTAACCCCGAACCAGTTTTATTAATAAAGAAAAAAAAATTGGAGCTTTCCTAATATAAAAAGCTAACCCAAGTTCTTGCGATTAGAGACTCTCTACAGCTTTATGCTATGCCCACCTAGAACCGAACTCCCAATGAACTGTCCGCAGGGCTGCTTATTTTATTAAAAGAGCACACCTTCCCCAGTAAAAAATATATATATATATATGAATCTGACTATATATTTAAATATATATATTAATCTGACTATATATATCTAAATATTGGACATATAGGATAATGTAAAAATGATACCTAATACGTCATATAATTTATATCATTTCCAATATGTTAATCGAGCAAATCATATGTGAGGGAAAGGTGAGGAGACAGTGGGAAGGGGAGACAGGCAAGGAAGTGGGAAGTAGGAGGTGAAGGAGGGGAAGAAAGAAAGGGGGAAGGGAGGAAGAGGGATGGAGAATAAGAATTGTTCTGTAACATGACATATATTTCTCCCCTAAATTTAGTGGGTAAACTGAATTGTTCTAGAGGTCACATGACATTAGGTCACGTAATGCGAATTCGCCCCGCTAAATCTTGCGGGAAAACGGAATTGGGATTTAGGTCAAAAGACGTAATTATTTTTGATAAATTTAGCGAGGAAATTGAAGTGACGCTTAGGTCACGTGACGTCAATTTTTTCCACTTGGTGAATATGCCACGGAACGCCAGGTCACGTGACGACGATTCCCCTGTTAAATTTAGCGGTGAAATCTCGAACGGACGGACGGATGGATAACACTTTGAGATTGAAAGTTCCGTCTAAAGCATTTCATGGTTTAAAAAAAAAAAAAAAGACGTAAACATTCTGAACTAGATTTTGTGTTTCTTAAAATCTCAGTAACTCTAGAAGTTAAAAAATAAATAAAAATTTAGAAGGCTGCGTTCTTAAGAACATTTAATTTAAATTTATTCTAAGACACGTTGCCTGCGATTCTATAGTTGAGATGTCATACAAGCCAACAAAATAAGCCAATATTAAAACTAAAATAAATCCCAATACCTGACCTCGAGTTAAATCTTTCAGAGTTCTAATCTCCGAGAACACGCGTCTAATTTGAATTTCGTCGAAGCATCTACAAATGGAAACTCTTTCGTTCCCAGTCCCGTATAAAGAAGAGAGAATTTCGCCCGGTAGAAACAAACATAACTCAAGATAAACATAAGGAAGTTAGACTGGAGTTTTTTGAACTTTTTTGAGACAAAACGCTTCTGTCCACCGTGCTCCAAGTTGCTACTGTGCTGCCATCCTCTCTTTCTCTCTCCACCCCTCACCCTTCCTTTTATAACACGCCACGCAATGAGCTTTCAAGGTTTCGGTCTTACGCAGCTGGGATTGTTTTACCATTTGTTTCAAAGAAGAAGTCTTCGACCTTTCAGGATTTCACAATACATTTTGCTTACAATCTGCACTCTTTCTATATGTACTTTTGTGAAGACGCTATAAAAAAACAACACACACACACACTTTTCAACATTAGATGTTTCTGCAATAAGTAGATTATTTAGGTAAATTGTTTCCTTTGAACATGATTAATTCCTAAATCTGAACTTCAATGAGCCAATCTGGGGTAAACAGCCGTCGAACTTCGCTTGGCGGTACATTCGTTCTTTTGCGCGGCATATGAGTAACTTGGGAGTTGTCGCTCTCCTGAATGAGATCCGTAACTCTGCAGGCAAGGCTAGCGGCGCGCATACGAAGCGGTGTCTCCGTTCCGGTGTGAGTAGCGGCGTGCGAAAAGCGGCCTACGTACGCTCCCTACCCTTATATCACCACTCTCAGAGCTAAGACTGCCGGCCGAAATTCGCCGGTATTCTCTAACTGTCTAACATATATTCGCTCCGTGGACTACAACCTCTAGGAAATATGAAGCCAAGATTTTTTGCAACTTCTCTCGCAGTGTTGAGTTGATGTATCTTGCAAAGGAATACAAACTTTACTGGTACTTTTTCCTTGATAACAGTTATATTTAATAGTGCCAAATTTAAACCTGGTCGTGGTCGTTGCACATAGTAATTATTCTTCTACCCTTTGTACTTTTTTTTTATTCTGCGTTCACACGAAAGAAGGCTACATTTTTAAATATCATGAGGCACACATTTTTCACATATGCTCGCTTGCGGCCAATGCTCTACAAGGTACGGAAGGCGACAGCTGAAGAGAAAAGACACACAAAAAAAAATCCGCGAGTTATGCACCGGAAAGCACTGTAATAAAAAAATAAAAAAAACATCTTACCGTTTTGTGCGTTTCATTATTTCCTTCTTCTGTGTAGAACAAGTGTCACCATCAACCTTGAACTAACCTCGTAGTTTAACGAGGTGATTAATTTACACCAGCGCACCTGCGTTCTTTCATTTTTAGAGCACAGCTCTTAGGCGCCCGTTTCCGGCTTGAGCGGCGTCACCGTCGGCGTAACCGCGCGGTGCATTATGGATGCGTGACGTCACTGTTGACGTCACTGATGACGTCATCAGTGATGATGACGGATGCCGATGACGTCATCAGTAACGATGACGATGACGATGACGTAATCAGATGACGATGACGATGACGTCATCAGTGACGTCACTGGGGATGACGATGACGATGACGTCACCCCGGTGACGTCACGTGACCCCGTGAGGTCACGTGACCCTCGTGAGGCGACGGCGACGCCGCTCGGAGGGAGAAGTAGCAGACAGGATGAGGAGGTGAGGAGGAGAGAGGAAGGGTATACCCTCCCCTCGGCACCCTTCCTCCTCCTCCTCCTCAAGAGCTGCGCTCTAATTCGGCGTTACAGGGAGTTGTAAACGGTTTTCATTTTTTTACGTGACAACAAAGGTCCATGAGGGAGTGCTTTAATTTTTCGTTGTGCCTCACATATTAAAATAAGCGAGCCAGTGTTTCGTCTACTTGATTATAAGCTTGTTGCACTAGCATAAAGCCCAACATCTAGATATCACTGGTTTTAAAAGCATTAGTTGGAAGGAAATGACCCTGCTGCAAGGTCGACTAAATGCGGAAAGGTTCGCCTTGCCTGATTGCAATTCGAGCCATGATGTTTCAGTGGCTCACACTTATGGTTTCCGTTCGTAGCGTCACAACTAGGGTATGCCTCGCTGTGATTGGCAGAATTTGCCTCGCCGTGAAACAGGCGATTGGGGAGGCATGATCAGTATACAGGAAGCTATGGTTTGACCAATTGCGATTGCCGACCAGAGCGACGTGGTGATTGCACACATCGCTAAAAAATTGGCATTATGAAGGACATATGTTACAACTATACTTCGTTTCAGCTTAAGTCCAGACACATTCGACGCTACAAGCGCGTGCATGTGGCCCTGAACAGTGCTTGCACTCGACGGGAGTGCGTGCTTGGCAGGGACGTTGAAACCCCTCAGCTCGCTCTTGTAGCTTTTGCTACGCTCACACTTAAAGTAAAACCTTGTATAGGGTCCCGTGTTTCCTGATAAATATGAATAGCTCAGAAAAACACCTGCCGGTAAAATTCTTATCGTTTCGCATTTATCCGATGAACTCAGAATTTAGATCTGCCGAAGAACAAAAGAAAAAGAAAGTCGTTAACAATTCTCTGTAATAATGAATTAGAGCCCAGCTCTTGAGGTGGAGGAGGGAGGAAGCATGTGCCTGTGTCGTCACGGTGACGTCACCGTGTTACGTCACTTGTGAGCCTCGCTCGTGACGTCACTCGCGACTCTCGTGACATCACTCACAATCCTCGTGACGTCACTCTTGACCCTCGTGACTAGCTCATATGTGCCATCACGTATGACGTCACGTGGTTACGCCGACGGCGACCCCGCTCAACCCGGAAACGGGCGCCTAAGAGCTGCGCTCTAAATAAAGGCGATATTCGTTATTTAAGTTAGATGATTTCACAGTGCCAATGGTCCCGAGGAAATGCACCACATTTACCTTTCAAATCTCGGACCATTGTCAAAATGGGTCTTACAGCTCATCTCGTCAAGGTTTATACAGGACAACGGGTCATTGTACTTACGGGTACGACAAAAGTGACTGTTTTGGTTCCCAGTTTCGGTCATACCGTTTGTGCTTCTTAGAGGAAAAATAAGTTGTGTTTTGTAACAGTAAAATCTATGAACTATAGAGTTTTCATAAAAGGGGAAAGAGTTGAAGTTCATTATTACATCCTTCACATATCCGCCTTGTGCGGCTGCGGGTTAGTTTGATGGAATATTATGGCATGAATACCAGCTTCCCAGCGACTACCTCAAGGGTTTTATTGATTTTAAGGTACTTACGACTATCGAAGGAGCACTTGTTTGCAACCTTTTGTCATGGGCCAAATAGGTAATGCAAATTGCAATGGCAACAACGCAAACCCACCTGAGGAAATATTGTTTAATAGAAGCGCCTTTTGTTTTAATCTTGCATACATTTTACACCCATATATTTCTTATCTTTTATATAGAAAACACTGCTAAATTAAAGTACGAATCCAGAAGAATTAGGAATCAGATAGAAATAAACTCTGATAAACACCCAAGGCAAAATATAAACTCCCGAAAACACCCCCGATTTTCACGAAAAATTAACCCCGAAAACATGGCATTCCTATTATAATGCATCGGAATTAAAATTCGGAAGAGTTAACATTTATACCTGAACAAATCCGCAATCAGAACGTATTTCAGAACATTTTTATTACAATGTCAATATATATCTATTAGTATGTTAACAGTGAAGTATTTAGATATGATATATATATATATATATATATATATATATATATATATATATATATATATATATATATATATATACGAGGAGCGTTCATAAAGTTCGTATTATCGGCACCAAAAATTTAAAAAAAGCGGGACAAAACAGGCATTAACATGAGCGCTCGTCCCTCTAGTTTCCGCCACAGTGTACACATCGCGTACTATAGTAGCGCGGAACGCCGCTAGGGAGTCAAAACCAAATTGGCACCACCCGTCGGTGGTGCCAAGCACATGAACGATCCGTTTTTTTTTCCACTTGAAGGGAAGCAATGCCAAGGATATTCATTCCAGTCTGGGAGCGTTGTTCTGGGACATCGCCCAAGTTCATAAAACTGTGGTTAAATGGAGCTGACGCTTCCAGTGTGGCCAAACAAGAGGAAAGCATTTTAAGGACGACGACCAAGCGATCATTGAAGTGGAGTGATTCATGAACACTCGAAACGAGGAGATCTAAAACAATGGCCTCCGGCATGATGTCCATCGCTGGCAAAAATGGATAACGTTTGGTTGCGAACACGTAGAGAAAGTCACAACTCCTACTCGAGTTTGACTGCTGAATATCTATTCCTTCGTGACAATGATACGAGACTTTATGAACGCCCCTCGTGTGTATATATATATATATATATATATATATATATATATATATATATATATATATATGTATATATATATTTTTTTTAATATCAGGCGGGTGATGTTCATTGTATTTACATTCTACGCTTTCTGCGGTGCGCTCGTAAGGACCAACAAGATGACATAAAGGCTTGAAATGAATTCTGGGGAAGTCTATACCAGCAAGAAAATGAGTGTCAGCACTCACGTTTAAAATAAAGATAGATTGCATATCGCGCCGCAACATATCTAATTATTTACCGTTGTCTGGGGAAAAACATCTTGTGTCATTCGTGGTTTATTCAGGCAGTTAAGAATATACAGGGTGTTTCTTTTTAAGCTTAACAAATTTGTTAAAAAAAAAACCGCCTGAAAGCTACACTGATGCAGTTGATGCATGTGAGTTGTACGGCCATGTAGGGGTCATAACATAGGGTGCTAATCGTCATGATCAGTCGAATTGTGAACTAAGACTCCTTAAATAACTTTATTTGTTGAAAATAGACATATGGTTCCAGGTTGAAAATTTGCTGATCGTCATCGAAAACAACTAAATCAGTCCTTTTCAGAAAAAACTTTGAGCGCGTGGGAAGCCCAGTAGTGCGCTAAAGTTATTACTCGATCAACAGGCACGGGGCTGGGGTTCTGAGAAAAGACGAAAAAACCGCACGGGGTCGTTATTGCACCGGTAGCCTTGCTCCTGCAGCGCGAGTGGTAACGTTAGTGTCGAACGTGCTTCACAAGTACTCCAAGACGTTTTTAATACTAACTGGTTTAGAGGTCTTCAATGATGCTCAGCAAGTTTTTAATTGTAATCCTGTTTTCAGGAATTAAAACGTTCATGAATATTTTTATTTCATTAGCCGACTAATAGTTACAATTTATCTTCTACACTATGGCTCCCCGGACGTACAACTCACCTGCACAAAAAATATTAAAATAGCTTTCACTTTTCTTTTTCTTTTACAAAGAACCATTTCTTACTTTAATGTGCGTTCTTTCACAAGCTTTCAACTGGCGCGATCGCCATCTTTTTGAGGAACGACATAATACCCATGTTACTCGGACAGCCTGAACCTCGGTTAAGCCAACAGCAGTCACGCTTAACCCCAGTTATGCGCGGTTACACGGCGTACGCTCTAAGAAAAAGGGAGCGGTATTTAGTCTTTCCGAGGACCAGATGCGCCGACATTACCATTAGTCCCCTGGGGATTAACCGGGAGAGTAGCAACTTTTACGCCCCTCCCGTTAGTCCCTCAAAGTTAAACCCCCAGGACAAACCTTTGCACCCTTGCATTTAGGACACTGAGACTAAATGTTTGCCCCCTTACACTATTTATTACTAAATTGCGCCCATACAGACCCAGGTGGCACTAGTCAACGTCAAATTCAAAATTGGTAAAACAATTATTACCTCTGAGATAGACATTTTTCAAACTCTTTTGATTCACATATGAACAGCGCTTATTTCACATTTGCACACGTATTATACATTTAACATAGACAAGGAATTAGAACATATATGGCACACACGCACAAAGCACACATGGCGACACGTTAATCCAAGAGTTTTTTATTTATTGCCGGTTAAGACGAAATGAAAAAGCACACAGTCATTCACACACGTACAATATGTTTAGGAGCAAATCAGCCACTTAGCGGCGTGTGCCGACATATTAAAATATTTTTAAACACACCAATTCATTGGAAACCAATCAAGGGGTTCAGACAGTGAACGGTATACCTCGCGAATATACGTATGCCAAATTTTGAATTAAATTGTTTCTTACTGTTTCGGTACTTATTTTAACATTTATACACTCATTATTGCCCTACACAGACTGTGGAGGCTGAGAAACATGAACATATCATAGGAGACTGCCCCTTCGTTTTCCAGGGGCAAAAATATGATGCCGTGCGCAGTTAAAGGTAGATCCTTCCTCAGCGTGCGCTGAAGAATGTCCCCATCGAATACGGCATCCCAACACTCAATAAATACGTGCTCTATCATCTCGGGTTTCTTGCTGAGGATACAATTCATTGACCACGGTACAAATATACCTTTCTGTTCTAGCCGCGTTTTTCCAGGGAGTACGCCGCAGTGCAATTTAAAGAAAAAATATTTTACTAAATATTTGATTGACATTTTCTTTACCCTTTTAAGCGCATCTAGCCTGGATGTTCAAAGTACAATGACAAATAGAGATGTATCGGCAACAGCACATCTATTAAATCTTTGTACCCTCGTTTATGGGTAACTGAACTTAAACATTTCAAGGAAAAGCCCACCTTGAGTATTCTAAAAGAAAGCACAACTTCACGCAAATAACCTTGTATATTGGAGAGCACTTGATTGCTAGATTACACCACAAACTCAGGGAGTGTGTACCGCAGTCGCACCTGCATAACAGCACGCAAAAATAAATCTTTCTAATCACATCAAAATACAAGCTTAGACACAATTTTCTTAGAAATAAATGGGACAGTCCTAGACATACTATTACCAACAGATCGGAACAAATTGTTACGAGCAGAACGCTCCCACCTTGAATTCCAGATAAAAACAGTTAAAACTTTGTAGAGTCTCTGCACTCTGAGGCGAGGCATACATTGCACTTGCAAAATGTACAAAATTTTCGCACTTAAATTTAAATTACAAACGGTAGCGCCTGCAAACATGGGAAGTCCCTACCCTTCCAGCTCTCTGCTTTGGCCTTAACCCTGTCTGTCTCTTCAGTCCATAGTTGCTTGCTCTCCCGGTAGTGCTCGAGTGGCACCACAAGGTACTTCGCAGGTAAATCTGTCCACTGAACGTCCACAAAATTATTGGGTGCGGTGGGCCAATTACAGCGCCAGAGACCTACGCTTTTCTTCCAGTTAATAGCAGTATCCGTTTTTTTACAAAGGAGGAAGCACTGCTGATTACCTCACCAACGCTGTTTTGGTCGACACAAAAAACAGCAACGTCATATATATAACAGAGGACTTCCACTTCGGAAGAATGTCACCTAAACCAAGTGTAGTATATTGTTAATTAGTTTTAAACAAAAATGTTCCAAGTAAATCGAAAACATCAAGGAATACAGTGGACATTTTTGCCTTACAGAATATCGGACCTTTGCACTTTCACTGACGTTCTTATTTACAATTATTCATGTTGAACATTTTGCGTTCACCATTTTAAACCCGTCTAAAATCACAGACCCTACATTAGCATGCTCCAAATTACGAAAAAGAACCTCATGCGACACACGATGAAATGCCTTAGACAGGTCTAGCTGGAACTTAGCAACTCGTCTGTCAAAGGCATCACAATATTCTAGAATGATCCTTACTATACGTATGTTGGTAAAAAAATAATAACGTTTACAAATCTCTTTTGAGCGAAATTAGAGCGCAGCTCTTGTGGAGGAGGAGGGAGGGTATGCCCCTCCTCCTCCACCGTACCCTCTCCTCCTCCCCTTCTCCCCGTTCTCCGCACCCTTCCTCGTCCTCCTACCTCCTCTTCTGTAAAATTTTTGATTCTCCAACTACATCGGTTCTCCAACTACATTATTTCCCCAAAATCTAAAAGTAAAAAAAAAAATTTCATCTCACTAATAAATTGCCGAACGTATTAACCAACACTTATAAACCACGAGACAAGGGAATATACGCCGAGAAAGAAAAAAGGACAACACAACGTCGTCATTGTGTTGTCTCCTCTTTTATTTACTTCGTTTGTTTCTTTGTCTCGGGGTTTATAAGTATAAGTATGGTCGTTGACCAGCAAGCCTGCGCGATTAATATTTTTCAAGTACCTTCAGTCTTTAGTTTTTAGAAACAGACATGCAACTACCGCGGGGTTCAGATCTTTTGTTTTTGTTCCCAGGTTTGAGTTTGTGAACATGGAATAATTTCACCACATTTCCTGTGTTTTAGTTGTAAATATTTTATTGTTTATTACACATTTTCTAGGCTTGCTTTTCTCAAAACGCATTCTGCAATAAAAAAAGAATAAAAAAACAAGCTGGAGGTAGAAATATAAAATAAAATTTCGAGGCAACTATACAACTTCCTGCGGTCTCGAGAGCGGAGGAAACAAAGCGAGACACACACACACACACACACAAAAAAAAAAAGAAACTCTAAACGCGCCAGTAAAAATGGAATTGCGATTAAACTTCTCCCCAGCTCAATTGGACTCGTTTGAAACCTTGAGCATTAAGAAGCGTCTCACGAGACAAACTTTTAACCCCCAAGAAAAAACAAAAAACGAAGGAACGACTAAAAGGGCAAACAGAACGATAAAGAGGCGAAGGATGTGACGGTTCGCGGTTCAAGCACGGAGCCCAGCCATAAAGGTAACATGAAGTATAGATACAAAAGACATCTTTCGAGGCAAAAAGCAACGAGACAGCTTTGAATCGTTCCAGATTTGTCCGGAGAAGTAGGTAAAAAAACGCCAAGAAAAAAACATTAAAAAAAAAAAAAGACGCGAGGGGTGAATGTCGCTGCTCTTACGAGAACAAATGACGGCAGCGTGACTGCCGCGGCAAAGCGGTGGTTTTTGGGAAGGAATCGTCGAGGCGCAGATCTCACCCAGAGACAAAAGCCGTCGAGAGAGGGCGCAGTCGACCGGCCACAAAAAAAGAGAGAGCCTAGATTTAAGAAAGAGAGCATCTCAAACCATGGGAAGCGTTTGCAATGTAATCGCAAACGCCTCCTGGGTGGATTGGTTGCAAGTGCTCCACGCGCTGTGTTGTCGCCTGGCGAGGTGGAATCGATTGGAGACGCTTACTGACGATTGACGCTTTGGTCTACCTCCTCGCAGCTCACACTGCAGACTCGGCCCGTAATCCACGTGACCCTCATCGTGCAATTGGAAGCACTTTGAACTCTAGGCATACTAGACAAGACAGACGCGTTTCTCGCGGAGGCGTTACAAATTTGTCGCTGCGGAGGGAGCCGTCACACAGGAGCCGACACTTTTTCCCCGGAAGTGATTAATTTGGCGAGAAGTTGTTGGAGGGGGAGGGGGTGGCTTTTTGTTGTTGTTGTTGTAATGAATGTGCAGGTCCGCAAGATGCTCCAGTGCGCCCATTAAATGTGTGTTGACAATTTGTACCCAATTCTCCCCTTTGTTTATTTCACGAGTAATGTGTTTTTGGGTTAGGGTTACAATCAGCGCGACAGTGTGGGGTTATGTTCATCTTTTGATTTGTATACAATCTTCTGTACATGTAGGGAGGGTACCGGACCCAGTCAAGCTTCCTACTGGAAGCGTTTTGTCAGGTTTCCTCGCATACTAATTTGTTGTGATGAGGTTGAAAGTTCAAAGTTAATTAAAAAACTTACAAATGCGTGTTATGCAAGAGTATACAAAGTATATTTTGACGCTAAACTTAAACATGCGTTTTAGAGCGCAGCTCTTAGGCGCCCGTTTCCGGCTTGAGCGGCGTCGGCGTCGTCGCTCGCCGTCGGCGTAACCGCACGTAACCCCCGTAACCCTCGTGAGGGTTACGAGGGGCTACTCTCACGAGGGTTACAGGTAGCTCTCGTGATCTTCGTGAGGGTAACAACCCTCGTAACCCTCAGAGGGTTACGAGGTAACTCTCGTGATCTTCGTGAGGTAACAACCCTCGTAACCCTCACGAGGGTTACGAGGTTACTCTCACGAGGTTACCTTCACGAGGGTCACGAGGGCTAACCTCCACGAGGGTCACGAGGGTTATGAGAGCCCTTACGAGGGTCACGAGGGTCACCCTCACCAGGGTTACTAGGTTTATGAGAGTTACCCTCACGAGGGTCACGAGAATTACCCTCACAAGGGTTACCCTCCACGAGGGTCATGAGGGTTACCCCCTGAGGTCGCGTGACCCCCTTAGGGTACACGTGACCCTCCCCTCCCGAGGTCACGTGACCTCAGGGAGTCACCTATCCCTCAGTACCCTACTATCCTATCCCTGAGTATCATTCTAGCCTCCTCCTCAAGAGCCGCGCTCTAATCCGGCGTTACAGGAACTAGTAAACGGCTTTCATGTTTTTTTGTTTTTCTTTGAGCATAAATTTTCTTAAATATCTAGAGACTGCTTTGGTGTTTTAGGGTGCAGCCCTTAGGCGGCCGTTTCCGTGTTTCGCGGCATCGGCGTCGCCGTCGCGTCGGCGTAACCGCGCTAAATATAGCGGGAAAATTGACGTCCCGTGACCTCAGCACCAATTCAATTTCCCACTCAATTTAGCGGGGAATTTAATTTCTGACGTCAATTTACCCGCTAAATCTAGCGAAAACTGAATTTGTTCATAGGTGACGTGACACCGAGTCATATGACGTCATTTTCTCGCTAAATGTAGCGGGGAAACTGAATTGGTGTTGAGGGTCATGTGGCGTTAAGTTTTTCAGCTAAATTTAGCTGGAGAACTGCGAGAGGATGGAAGGGTTTGGAGGAGAGGAGGAGGAGAAGGAGGAGAAGGAAATGAGGAGGAGGAGAGTGGAGGAGAAGGAAGAAAGGAGGACGATGAAAAATGTAGGAGGAGGATGAGATGAGCGAGGAGGAGGGAGACGATGAGGAGGAGAGAGAATGAGGTGGAAAGGAGGAGGAGGAGGGGAGTAGATTAGGAGGATGAGGAGGATGGGAGGAGGAGGACGGGATGAGGAGAGGAGGAGCAGAGGAGGTGGGTACGAGGAGGAAGAGGAAAGGAGAAGAAACAAAGGAGGAAGTGGGGAGAGGAGTGAAAGGAGAGAGGACACGGGAGGAGTAGAGGGAGGAGGAGCGTACGGAGAAGGAGGAGCAGGAGCATACTCCCCCTCTGTACACTCCCCTCCTCCTCCTCAAGAGCTGCACTCTAATTTCGTGTTACAGATATCTGTTAACATCTTTCATTTTTTAGACTGCAGCCACTGACAGCTTACATATTATTGTTACGCAGTCAATGAGTGCTTGCCGATAAGAAGGCCGTATCACAATACGAGAAGTATGAATGGAATAAGACAGGCGCGGCGTTTCTCGAGATGTCGGTAAGCATAGGAACTGACAACGTAAGAAATGCAGAGCGTGGCAACTCTGCAACGTCCCATTAACGTTCAGTAACCAATGATATTGCGGCATCAACCAATAAGAACGCCGTAAAACGGACGAGGACTCAAGAAGTGCGATCGTAATTGGCCATGCGCCGCGTCCCTTTCTGCGACTATACAACTTTGCAGCGCTGTATAATTTTAGGGAAAATTGTTGAGTCGCTGGGCTACTTCACCTGGCGCGGCGTCTGATACAAGAGAGCTACCGGGTGCGCTCAGAACGCGTTCCTCTGCCCAGTAGAGAAAGATGGCAGCACGCAAATGGGGATTATTAGAATGGTCAATAGTATGGTTCAACTTTTCATTTTCATGCTGAGTCATGTGCGTTTAGATAAAAACACCCTTCTCTCGCTCGAGGTGCATTCGCAGCAAAGGTATATTACAGAAGAAAAAAAAATCGTATATCTCGTTTCCTATATTTTACGAACTCTTTGACACTAAGGTAATTGTTACAGAGCTAAATATGTTGGAAATCTTATTTCTTGGTCGTCGTCGAAACACAAATTGTTCTACTTTATAGTTATTATGGACGGAGTGATGGACTCTGATACGGCGATGGAAGCATTTCCACTCTGCCTAGGACAGACTGCAAGCCTGAAGCGTCTGAGCGGGCGCGTGATTAATTATTCGAGGGAATCGATTTGGACAGCGACAGGAAATGGTCGATATCCCCCGTTAAATGTGGGCGCTTCCGCCCTGAGTTCGTGAATGCGGCGTACGTGAAAAATGGTCGGAACACGTTACCTCTGCCTAACTGCTGAATTGCGATAAAGCATTGAAGAGAACGTTGCGTGCGAGTTAAACTGCTTGTTCTTTCTCTTTAAATGGATATTTTGCAAATGGTATACTTTATTATAATCAAAATGCAGGAATATACTTTCCTTTGTGGTCTATCAGGTCCAGTGAACTAGACACATCAATACTGGAAAAAGCAGCGGCATCCACGTGATGCACAACGCGCTATACATACCAGGTGGCTCTAGCGTCCTTTCTTCCGAGCAATGCTAAAGTGCAGTGTTCTAGAGGATGTAGTGGCAAGAGCGGCGCCCGCTTCCAATGGGCCGCGTGAAGACGGTCAACGTAGATAGCCGCGAGTGGCGCTGAGGAGTTCCGAGCCCTAAGGAGAATTTGTGACAGATGGCAGATGTGCGATGAGCGAAATGTCAAGAGTCAAATTTGGGGTTTTACGTGCCAAACCAACGACGGGCATCTGGCACACCCCAGCGGAGGACTGAGGATTAATTTCGACCACCTGGGGATCTTTTGACGTGCAACCGAAAGCTCGGTTACACGGCGCCTTCTCCGCAATAAGCCTCCGTCAGATTGCGAGCACCTCGGCCGGGATTCGAACCCGCCACATGGGGATTCGTAGGCCGGCACTCTCGCTTCAGAGCCACCGAGGCGGCTGCGATGAGCGAAGAAGAAGACGAAGCTGAGGCGGTACGCTTTTCCCGAACGTAGCACTGTAGCACTTTTCTTTGTGGTGCAGTGATGGGGAGTCCACCGTTCCGTTCCCGTCCCGGTCATAAATGCAAGGAAAAAGACGGACACACAAACTGCTTCGCGCCGGGATGCAAGTCGGGCTACCCGGTCAACAAGGGCAGCCGGAGCACCAGCGATCATAAGCCGTCGCTGTTTCGTGCACCAAAGGAGTAGTCGCGCAGACTACAGTGTGAAAGAAATCTTAATCGAGAAGATAAACGCCTCGCCGAGACATCAGTGGTGTGCGAGAGACATTCCGAACCGCGCCTTATCCTCCGGGCACTATGTGCACACATAGAGCTATTATAATGTACACTAGAGGTTCAAGTGGCTCTAGTGTGCTGACGCAAATCGAAGCAGACAGCAACCAGTCCAAAATTGACTTCTGGTCATGCATTTTTATGGGAAAGAGTGAGTGTATTTTTTCCCTGCGCTCGATCATAAGAGCGAATATCCAGAATAATTCGTACGT
>JAZHYW010021893.1:0-42636 GCA_037355805.1 Ixodes ricinus
CTCCGAGCGGCGTCGCCGTGACGATGTGATGACAGATGAGCCATCAGTGACGATGCCGATGTGGTGACGTCATCGGGATGACATCACCAGTGACGTGACCTGTGACGTCATCGTGATTATGTCATTGTCTTTGATGACGTCATCGTCATCGTCACTCATGACGTCATCATCATTGATGACGTCATCGGCATCGTCACCGATGACGTCATCGCATCGTTTCGTCACTGATGACGTCATCGGCATCGGCATCGGCATCGTCACTGATGACGCCATCGTCACTGATGATGGCATCAGTGACGTTACCAGAGACGTCACACGTCCCAGAATGCACCGCGCGGTTACGCCGAAGGCGACGCCGCTGAATCCGGAAACGGGCGCCAAAGAGCTGCGCTCCAAAATAAGAAACTATCCGCAATGGATTATTGAGCATGACGTTAATCTGTTCAAGATATTATAGAGCTTTCGTAGAACGTTTTCGCCGACCCGCAGCGCTCCTCCGCAACCCGCTACGATACCCGGAACTCTACAGCCAATGCCATCGGCGCGCAGGCACAGTAGCGACCTCTTCGTTGCGGAGGGCTTAGCGGAGGGGGAAACGCGGTCTGCGAAAACTTCTATTAAGGCACACATTATTTCTGTACCCCGACGTTATCGTATAGCCTCGCCGTCTGCGGTGCCTCTTCCCTGTACGCCAACACGTTGTTTACAAGCAAGCCTGAGTTTTTAGCACAGCAGGTGTGAGCAGGGGGTGTGCGTAGAAACCAGATTCGAGTGAACTGCGTGCGCATGCGCCGTGCTAAACAACAGTGTCACCTCAGCAGCTATGCGCTAAAGCCGCGCGTTGGTCTATTCGGAGATGAAGTTCATATGCCTCTTTGGCAGGGGTGGTGATGACGTCAGAACCCCGAGCTCTGAATGGCTAAGATTGAAGGACAGTAAGTAGACTTCAAAACAAACTGCCTTGAGGTCTACGCATTATCCTTCGTTCAGAGCCAATCAGAGCTCGGCATTCTGACTTCACCACAACCCCTGCCAAAGAAGCATACGAACTTGATCTCCGTATAGACCAACGCGTGGCTTTAGCGCATAGCTGCTGAGGTGACACTGTTGTTTGGCGGATAATGTCTGGAAAAATCTAATTATTACTATATGCGGAGCGCATATAGTAATAATTAGATTTTTATAGACATTACCGGAAGGTTTATGCGAGTGATTTCTTCATAAAATGAGCACACTTCAGAAGTCTTTCAGATAAATATCTGGCTTGAAAATGGAGCATAAGGGAATCATAAGGAAGCCTAGTGGCATTACAATGAAAGCGTCCCTTACATATTGTTTCCGCTGTGATGACCAATGTTCCCAGGAGCATGAACGGCCGTGTCCACATCTTTCGAGGTCAGTGTGTTCCAAGCGACGAGAAGCGGTATCTTTTCGCAGAAGGATTCTTGATCATATATACGGCTCAGTCGCCCACGTCCATGACAAAATGTCAGATTCCTTTACGTGCATTTACGTCATCCTGATTACCGCGCACTCGAAAAGGGCAACGTGGGCTGCAGTGCTGGGAAGCATCGCTTATCACGCTCGTTTGTGTCTCGTTCTTTGGACATTTCCGTCATTCGCGGACGACGTTTGCGTTTTCGTGTCACGGTTAAATATGTCGGAAGTCAAAACGTCCAATGAAGGTTCTCAAAAAGATGAACGTCACACGATGTCAGGGGTGAAATCATCCAATGACAAAAAATTCCGCGTCCTCTCAGTTTTTTTTTTTTTTTTGTACGCTGGATGAGGGAGGAGGGCCGGAGATGTGTTTCCGTTCACTAAATATTTAGACTGCAAGGTTGCGATCATTATGGCATGCGGGAAGTGACACTCATTCTGCGGAAGCTTAGCTCTTGGCGGGTAAACCTCATCGCGTGTCCCTGTCCACCGACGAATGCGTTTCACCTTTTCGTTCCCGAATGCAGCTATACCTTTATATCAGACGATAATAAACGCAGCAAAATTATAATTCTATTGGATCTATCAAGCTTACTTGACTTTTGAATGGTGCAGGGCTATCAGATCAGTGAAGGTTTGAACATCCTTGGTAGAATGCCTGTGGAACGTAACTTACTGCCACGGCTGCCATAATGGGGTTCACATAATTTATTCTTCTATTTTATCTGCGCGTGAGCTATCGTTTCTTGGATATGTTATTTGAAAAACCAACAACCTTAAAAGTTGTTTAAATACGAAAAACATTTTCAATATATACATTGTTTTGTAAAAAGACTGCAGTCCAGGCAAAAATACACTTAGTTGACGCAGTCAAAGTATAAGAAAAATAACAACGAAATGACAATACAATAAGACACAACCAACAAAAGCTATGCATAAGGAGGTAAGATATATACCGACTCAAATGAAGCTACTTTACTTTGAATGTACCATCCGTGCTGGGAAGTATCGATATACAAATATTTTGTGACAGCATCTTAGAGATACATCCGAGTGTCTGTTTTTTTGTGTCGAGATTCTGTACCAAACACCCGGCAGGTCGTACGAGGTGTCGGAAAATGGCGCTAGCCGACCAGGCGCTGGTCAATCACGACATCACGGGATTGCACGCGAAGTCATGTTTGACAGGCTTCTTGTCGAGCTCGGTCACATTTCCGGCTCGTCGTAGGGTAGTTCGGCTGATTGGTCGGGAATGTGTATTGCCCGACTTTTCTCCAAGTAATTATGACCCGTTTAAAACTATTACCAAGATTGCTGCGAGGATTAAATTTGGCGATCATCGATGAGCTAGAAACATCTGTCCGGGCGTAGGTGCGATGCACTTTCAAAAAGTGGTTTTGGTAGGGTATGACAAGGCTGCTGCACAAGTGGCACAAGTACATTTGGCTCCAGGGTTAATATGTGAAAAAGGTGAGCCTATCCAGAGACCTCTAAATGACCGGCATATTTAAAAAAGGAATGCATATAATACAGCTTTTGTACGCTCGACATCACGTAGGCGCACGCGCAGCCAAATCACAATGAAAGGCAACGCGCGTGTGCTGGAGGCGGGGTTTCTCCTCCAGATCTTAAGCTGCAACAAATATTGGATTCATAGGCGGCTTGGAGCAATACCACCTCGAACACAAGGCCTGCGCGTTTCCTCCTCTAAACGTCATCACTAGTAGATCCCCTCAGCGCCCCCTAGGTAGCCCGGATGAGCACCGTCGTCTGCTACATCGTCTGCTCCGTCGCCTGCTTCAGTGGCCGTGCTCAGAACGAGCTCACATTGCTAAGTCCGGCAATCTTGATGGTGTAGCATGCACGTTGCAAGTAAACTGTGGTAGCTCGTTATCAGCTCGCGCTAAGCAGTCGCGCACGCAGCTGTGGCCACCAGTAAATGCGGCGTAGTTCCTCCGAAAACCCACGGGAGCCTCGGCGAACGCCTCTCTAGAACTCGGAGTCTACGTAAGCAGACGCTTTGCGAGCCCCGTTTCGTCACCCCAACAGCTGAAACAATTCATTACGGTCGGCCCGCTTGCGAAGCGGAATCCACTGATCGCAATTGCAACGACAATCAAATAACAACGAGCGCATAAACAAAAATAGAGCAGTCTATTTAGCGGTCTCAGACGCCACTCAGGGGATCACACGAGTTTGGAGCGCATCTGGGAAGCGGAAGAACGCCGTTTAGCTGCTCGAACTACGTCGTAAGAGGTTACTGTTGATCCGTTGCAGACTGCGTTGTCACAGTTGCTTAACTAAATAGGTGATCATAAATAGGTGATCACAAACGACATGTTAAGATTACCACAGCAAGCGGACCAGCAGTTGCAGCATAACAAAAACAAAAAAGTAACGAGAAAATGACGGCGCCAACATTTGCCAAACTTTGCAGGAAAGATGGGGGCCCCTTCTCAGACAAAAATAAAGATAAATGGGAACAGGTAGCGAACAACGGCGAATAAAACAAAAAGTTAGCATACGATAGAAAGATACAAATCACCCAGCCAACGTTACTAGAACCACTCAGTTGGGAAACTGCCATAGAGACTGCTCTGAAAAAGTGGCACCGATCCGTCCACGAGAGCCGAGCTAATGGCGATCCCAACGCCGCCATTTCTCCCACAGCGGCCAGTCCAGAAACTGCAAGTGACTTTCATTTTCGCTGTAATCGGCCATTTTGGGGCCAGAACAGATACTGTGGAAGGGGCTTCATGGTACCGCTCCCGACTCCCAGCGGACGCGCGGCGGATTACTACCGTGGTAAATATGCGCCTAACTCAGGACGCGCTACCTGAAATCCACGCTGAGGCAAGGTTGTATAAAAACAATATAATTATACTACAAAACGTTGCGAACTAAACATTGTAGAAAACAACACGCGCCCCCATTTTGTACTAAACGCCAAAAAGAGTTACTACAAAAAAAGTTTTTTCCGTTAGTTTTTACGCAGAAACATGCTTTCTAAAAGCTAAAGGCGACCACAGTTAAGACAGATAATACAGAGTGGCGCTGTTGTCGTATTTAGCTCGGTCTCGGTGGACGCCAGCGGCCCAGGTTTCAACGGTGAGTTTCGCACCTGAGAGTTCTACTAACGTTGCACCCAGCTAAAAACACCTTCAACAACGACGATCGTTGAAAAGTCACAAACAATTAAACGTCCAGTTTCGCAAAGAGTTACGGTTTCTACTACAATACCTAAAGCATTACGGAAAAAAAGAGCGCAACCTCCTGATGACCCAACCGAGTGCATACACATACATTGCAGCGAGCTTTGAAAAATGCGAATTCTTGGGCGAGTTGGTACTGAAACTTGGAGAACACAACGCTTTACAACAGGGACGAAGAGTAGGAACAAGACAACACAATGCGCTAACTTCAACTGGTTTAATCGGCAGAATATCAAGGGTATAAATACTCTGCATCATCGCGGCATTCAACCAATCCTATGCCACGCCAATGCTCGCAAGAACTGTGTCTGTTTGTCGCCCAAATCGATCGACGCAAAGCTAACACATCGATCCCCGTAGTTTTTTTTTATCAGGTCTGAATCTATAATTACCCTTACCGTCTTATCTCTATGTTTTCTAATAACAGCACACAAATTAAATTCAGGTTAGCACCCACAGTCATGGCATTGCATTGACAAATGACCGTCACGCTGTCCGCTTACATTTTTGTTGTGTTCGCGCAATCTGTCATTTAGACATCTCCCCGTCTGTCCCACGTACTTCTTACCGCACGTCAGCGGGATCTGATAGATGACTCTTCCTGCGCGTTCTACAAACAGGCGGCGATGCTTTTTCACGCAGCATACCGGTGGTTTGCGGTAAAGATCCGTCAGTTTGCACAACTTGGCAAGTGTTTCCGGTGCAGAAAAAACCACCCGAGTATTTACGCGGTTTGCTATCTTTTTGAGATTGTGTGCTGTTTTGTGCATGTAAGGCACTACCGCCACTCTTTGTTTCTTTTGGGCCATATCGTCATCTGGACTCGCTACTATCCGTAGCTTCTTTAAACCCTTTTCTGCGACCGACACCAGGAGCGCCCCGGTAAACGGGCATCCACCAAGCGTACCGACTGCTCCTTCAGACCTGAAGGCATCGCATGATGACACGACCTTCTGATGGCGTTCACAAAGCAAAAATTTACAATTCCTCTCTTAACGAGTTTCGAATGGAATGAATTAAACGACTACAGGGTCTTTAGTCTTGGTTGGTATTTCGAACACACATGCTGCTCCAGAAGTGTGAGCCTGATATCTAAAAACTGTATAGATGAGGTTGTCCACAGGTACCTCGTGCGTAAGTTTGAGAGGATCTAGGACGTTACTAAAAGCTGTTAAAAGGCTGTTCACCACCGAGGGAAAGTGAGAAACATCATGGTGAAGAGAAACTCAATAATCGTCGACAAATCTAAAAACCCTGCTACCAACAAAGTCCTTCAGGCGTTCCGAGAGAACTCTGTCATGATGGGCTAAAAATATATGGCTCAATACTGAAGGTAAACACGAGCTTCTGAATATACACTCCGTTGTTCCACTCAACAAAGGTCGAGTTTAGATAAAATGTAAGCAATTCGAGAAAGTCCTCTACAGTCATTCCTGCTGCATTCTGAAACGCCACCACCCCGTGTTTCTCGATGCTTTCCTCTACGCAGGTCAGTAGTTTGTCGTGCGGTAGGGAATAATATAAATCTTTTATGTCTAGTGAGCAGGCTAAGAAACCTTTGTCCGCGTTTGTCTTTAAAAAATCTACGACTTCATCAAAGTTCTTGACCAAAAACGGGTCGCCAATACAAATGATCTCAGTTTAACTTGCAGAAAGAGTGCTATCGATTTCTGTCATGTGCCTCTCTCCAAAACCATCACTCTTAACGGACAATCAACTTTGTGCGTCTTAGCGCTGAACATCATATGTAGGCCCTTTGGTTTTGTCAATACTCTGTGACAACTTGTCTAAGTTTAACCTTTTGTAAAATGTTTTCCCTTCCGCCTTCAGCTCAGTTAAAGACACCTTCTCACGCTGATTCAAAACTGACGAAATAGCCTCAAGGGCCTTACTCCAGAATTCGGCTTCTGTCTAACACCACAAACCCTCCTTCCTTGTCGGCGGGAATGATAGACAATCGGCGCTCTTTCAATAGCGACACCACACGCTTAACCGGAATTCGGGGCCTCGCGGGTTTGGTATTGTTCTTAGACAGCACGTCCACTCCCTCCGAGATACAACGTTCATCTTCGCCGTCTGGTGCGCACCTGGAGACGTGGCGTACCAGGACCAAGAGTTCTGGAGCGTTCATGCTCGGCTCAACTGCAAACTTTGGTCCTAGAGCAAGAAGTCGTCGTAGCATTTTCTGGAAGCTGCACGTCACTCACTGATGTGATGTCACACTTGGCCACTGGACGTCGCTTGGGCAGGGTGGCACGTAGACGATGCAATGATTGCTGCCAGAGGAAGTCTGTGGTCCTATCCACGATGCCAAAAATGTCCCTGATACGTCTGTTGTCCTGCAGGGGCTTGCTGGGGTGTCGAAGAACTGTACACTATAAGCTTCTGTACAGGCGTGCTTGTCGCGGCCATTCCGATCGTAGAATGTTCAGTATTCTTGCGCCGTGTCCCACTGTTTTACTTCTGACGGCAAGTGTCTGCTGCGGATAATAATAATAATAATATTTATTTGCATACAAAAATCTGATCCTGGGTGGCGGCACGGCTGTGCAGAAAGGTTAAAACCCGTACGCGAGTGCGCCTGCCAGCCCGCCACCCATGCAGAACGATAAAGTGCGAGCCTGGCAGGATACATCGTCTACGTGCCACCCTGCCCAAGCGACGTCCAGTGGCCAAGTGTGACATCAAATCAGTGAGTGACGTGCAGCTTCCAGAAAATGTACGACGACTTCTTGCTCTAGGACCAAAGTTTGCGGTTGAGCCGAACATGAACGGCTCCGGAACTCTTGGTCCTGGTACGCCACGTCTCCAGGTGCGCACCAGACGGCGAAGATGAACGCTGTATCTTGAGGGAGTGGACGTGCTGTCTAAGAACACATACCAAACCCGCGAGGCCCCAAATTTTGGTTAAGCGTGTGGTGTCGCTATTAAGCAGCGCCGATTGTCTATCATTCCCGCCGACAAGGAAGGAGGGCTTGTGGTATTAGCAGAAGCCGAATTCGAGAGTAAGGCCCTTGAGGCTTTTTCGTCAGTTTTCAATCAGTGTCAGAAGGTGTCTTTAACTAAGCTGAAGGCGGAAGGGAAGAAATTGTGCAAGAGGTTAAAATTAGACAAGGTGTCACAGAGTATTCACAAAACCAAAGGGGAGTCCCTACAGACGATGTTCAGCGCTAAGACGCAGAAAGTTGATTGTCCCTTAAGTGTGATAGTTTCGGAGAGGGGCACATGGCAGAAAACGATAGCACTCTTTCTTCAAGATAAACTGGGAGCCATTTGTATTGACGACCCATTTTTGGCAAAAAATCAGATGAAGTCGTAGATTTTTTAAAGACAAACGCGGACAAAGGCTTCCTAGGCTGCTCACTAGACATAAAAGATTTATACTATTCCCTACCGTACGTCAAACTACTGTCCTGCGTACAGGAAAGCATCGATAAACATGGGGTGGTGGCGTTTAGGAATGCAGCCGGAATGACTGTAGGTGACTTTCTCGAATTGCATACACTTTATATAAACTCGATCTTTGTTGAGTGGAACAACGGAGTGTATATTCCAGAAGCGAGGGTGTGTATTGGCTCGTGTTTAGCTCCAATTTCGAGCGACATATTTTTAGCCCATCATGACAGAGTTCTCTCGGAACGCCTGAATGACATTGATGGTAGCAAGGTTTTTAGATTCGTCGATGATTATTTAGTTTTTCTTCACCATGATGTTTCTCAGTTTCCCTCGGTGGTGAACAGCCTGATAACTGTCTTTAGGAACGTCCTAGATCCTCTCAAGCTTACGCACGAGGAGCCTGTGGACAACGTCATACAGGTTTTAGATATCAGGCTCACACTTTCGGAGCAACATGTGTGCTGGAAATACCAACCAAGAGCAAATGAGCCCCTCTTGCCGTTCAATTCATCCCATTCGAAATTCGTTATTAGAAGAATTGTAAATTTAGGCTCTGTGAACGCCATCAGAAGGCCGTGTCATCATGCGATGCCTTCTGGTCTGAAGGAGCAGTCGGTACGCTTGGTGGCTGCCGGTTTTCGGGGACGCTCCTGGTGTCGGTTTTCAAAAATAGGTTTTAAAGAAGCTACGAGTAGTAGCGAGTCCAGATCAACATATGGCCCCAAAAAAACAAAGAGTGGCGGTTGTGCCTTACATGCACAAAACCGCACACAATCTCTAAAACATAGTAAACCGCGTAAATGCTCGGGTGGTTTTTTTCTGCACCGGAAAAACTTGCCAAGTTGTGCAAATTGATCGGATTCTACCGCAAACCACCGGCTGGCTGCGTGAAAAAGCATCGCAGCCCGTTTGTAGAATGCGGAGAAAGAGTCATGAATCAATCCCGCTGACGTGCAGTAAAATGTACGTGGGACAGACGGGAAGATGTCTAAATGACAGATTGCGCGAACACAACCAAAAAGTGAGCGGACAGCGTGACGGTCATTTATCAATGCACAGCCATGACTGTGGGTGCAAACTTGAATTTAATTTGTGCACTGTTATTAGAAAACATATAGATAAGATGGCAAGGGCAATTATAGAGGCACACCTGATAAACAACTACGGGGATCGATATGTCAGTGTGGCGTCGACTGATTTGGGCGACAAAGAGACACAGTTCTTGCGAGCATTGGTGTTGCATGGGATTCTTTTGAATGGCGTGATGATGCAGAATATTTATACCATTGATTTTCTGAGAATTAAATCAGTTGAAGATGTGTTGTCTCGTTCCTACTGTTTGTCCCTGTCGTGAAGCGCTATTATGTTTCTCCGTGCTTTGAGAGGTTGCACCATGTGGTGTGTTTGCTCTTGGCTTTCTACCTTAGTTTTTGAACAGCCACTACGTCCAGGTCGTCTTCCAGTGAGAACGCGACTGAGTTGATACTGTCGGTGCCTTGCTGACAGACCTCGCACGTTCGACGTGGCTACACCAAGAGCTGCTTCAACACTCCTAATACCATGCGACCGTTTGCTTACGGTCGCATGGTATTAGGAGTGTTGAAGCAGCTCTTGGGTGTAGCCACGTCGAACGTGCGAGGTCTGTCAGCAAAGGCACCGCCAGTATCGACTCAGTCGCGTTCTCCTGGGAAGACGACCTGGACGTAGTGGCTGTTCAAAAAACTTAGGTAGAAAGCCGAGAGCAAACACACCACATGGTGCAACCTCTCGTAAAGCACGGAGAAACATAATAGCGCTTCACGGCAGGGACAAACGTAGGAACGAGACAACACGTCTTCAACTGATTTAATTCTCAGAAAATCAATGGTATAAATATTCTGCATCATCACGCCATTCAAAAGAATCCCATGCAACACCAATGCTCGCAAGAACTGTGTCTCTTTGTCGCCCAAATCAGTCGACGCCACACTGACATATCGATCCCCGTAGTTGTTTATCAGGTGTGCCTCTATAATTACCCTTGCCATCTTATCTATATGTTTTCTAATAACAGTGCACAAATTAAATTCAAGTTTGCACCACAGTCATGGCTGTGCATTGATAAATGACCGTCACGCATGTCCGCTCACTTTTTGGTTGTGTTCGCGCAATCTGTCATTTAGACATCTTCCCGTCTGTCCCACGTACATTTTACTGCACGTCAGCGGGATTTGATTCATGACTCTTTCTCCGTATTCTACAAACGGCCTGCGATGCTTTTTCACGCAGCTATCGGTGGTTTGCGGTAGGAATCCGTCAATTTGCGACAACTTGGCAAGTTTTTCCGGTGCAGAAAAACCACCCGAGCATTTACGCGGTTTACTATGTTTTAGAGATTGTGTGCGGTTCTGTGCATGTAAAGCACAACCGCCACTCTTGTTTTTTTGGGGCCATATGTTGATCTGGACTCGCTACTACTCGTCAGCTTCTTTAAAACCTATTTCTTGAAAACCGACTCCAGGAGCGTCCCTGAAAACCGGCAGCCACCAAGCGTACCGACTGCTCCTTCAGACCCGAAGGCATCGCATGATGACACGGCCTTCTGATGGCGTTCTCAGAGCTCTAAATTTACAATTCTTCTAATAACGAATTTCGAATGGGATGAATTGAACGGCAAGAGGGGCTCATTTGCTCTTGGTTGGTATTTCCAGCACACATAGCCCAAAGTGTGAGCTCGATATCTAAAACCTGTATGACGTTGTCCACAGGCTCCTCGTGCGTAAGCTTGAGAGGATCTAGGACGTTCCTAAAGACAGTTATCAGGCTGTTCACCACCGAGGGAAACTGAGAAACATCATGGTGAAGAAAACTAAATAATCATCGACGAATCTAAAACCTTGCTACCATCAATGTCATTCAGGCGATTCCGAGAGAACTCTGTCATGATGGGCTAAAAATATGTCGCTCGAAATTGAGCTAAACACGAGCCAATACACACCCTCGCTTCGGAATATACACTCCGTTGTTCCATCAACAAAGATCGAGTTTACATAAAGTGTATGCAATTCGAGAAAGTCACCTACAGTCATTCCGGCTGCATTCCTAAACGCCACCACCCCATGTTTATCGATGCTTTCCTGTACGCAGGACAGTAGTTTGACGTACGGTAGGGAATAGTATAAATCTTTTATGTCTAGTGAGCAGCCTAGGAAGCCTTTATCCGCGTTTGTCTTTAAAAAATCTACGACTTCATCTGATTTTTTGCCAAAAATGGGTCGTCAATACAAATGGCTCCCAGTTTATCTTGAAGAAAGAGTGCTATCGTTTTCTGCCATGTGCCCCTCTCCGAAACTATCACACTTAAGGGACAATCAACTTTCTGCGTCTTAGCGCTGAACATCGTCTGTAGGGACTCCCTTTGGTTTTGTGAATACTCTGTGACACCTTGTCTAATTTTAACCTCTTGCACAATTTCTTCCCTTCCGCCTTCAGCTTAGTTAAAGACACCTTCTGACACTGATTGAAAACTGACGAAAAAGCCTCAAGGGCCCTACTCCCGAATTCGGCTTCTGCTACATACCACAAACCCTCCTTCCTTGTCGGCGGGAATGATAGACAATCGGCGCTGCTTAATAGCGACACCACACGCTTAACCAAAATTTGGGGCCTCGCGGGTTTGGTATTGTTCTTAGACAGCACGTCCACTCCCCTCAAGATACAACGTTCATCTTCGCCGTCTGGTGCGCACCTGGAGACGTGGCGTACCAGGACCAAGAGTTCCGGAGCGTTCATGTTCGGCTCAACCGCAAACTTTGGTCCTAGAGCAAGAAGTCGTCGTACATTTTCTGGAAGCTGCACGTCACTCACTGATTTGATGTCACACTTGGCCACTGGACGTCGCTTGGGCAGGGTGGCACGTAGACGATGTATCCTGCCAGGCTCGCACTTTATCGTTCTGCATGGGTGGCGGGCTGGCAGGCGCACTCGCGTACGGGTTTTAACCTTTCTGCACAGCCGTGCCCGCCACCCAGGATCAGATTTTTGTATGCAAATAAATATTATTGTTATTATTATTATCCGCAGCAGACACTTGCCGTCAGAAGTAAAACAGTGGGACACGGCGCAAGAATACTGAACATTCTACGATCGGAATGGCCGCGACAAGCACGCCTGTACAGAAGCTTATAGTGTACAGTTCTTCGACACCCCAGCAAGCCCCTGCAGGACAACAGACGTATCAGGGACATTTTTGGCATCGTGGATAGGACCACAGACTTCCTCTGGCAGCAATCATTGCATCGTCTACGTGCCACCCTGCCCAAGCGACGTCCAGTGGCCAAGTGTGACATCACATCAGTGAGTGACGTGCAGCTTCCAGAAAATGTACGACGACTTCTTGCTCTAGGACCAAAGTTTGCAGTTGAGCCGAGCATGAACGCTCCGGAACTCTTGGTCCTGGTACGCCACGTCTCCAGGTGCGCAGCAGACGGCGAAGATGAACGTTGTATCTCGGAGGGAGTGGACGTGCTGTCTAGGAACAATACCAAACGCGCGAGGCCCCGAATTCCGGCTAAGCGTGTGGTGTCGCTATCGAAAGAGCGCCGATTGTCTATCATTCCCGCCGACAAGGAAGGAGGGTTTGCGGTGTTAACAGAAGCCGAATTCGGGAGTAAGGCCCTTGAGGCTATTTCGTCAGTTTTCAATCAGCGTGAGAAGGTGTCTTTAACTGAGCTGAAGGCGAGAAGGGAAAACATTGTGCAAAAGGTTAAACTTAGACAAGTTGTCACAGAGTATTGACAAAACCAAAGGGCCTACATATGATGTTCAGCGCTAAGACGCACAAAGTTGATTGTCCGTTAAGTGTGATAGTTTTGGAGAGAGGCACATGACAGAAATCAATAGCACTCTTTCTGCAAGTTAAACTGAGATCATTTGTGATTGGCGACCCGTTTTTGGTCAAGAACTTTGATGAAGTCGTAGATTTTTTAAAGACAAACGCGGACAAAGGTTTTTTAGCCAGCTCACTAGACATAAAGGATTTATATTATTCCCTACCGCACGACAAACTACTGACCTGCGTAGAGTGAAAGCATCGAGAAACACGGGGTGGTGGCGTTTCAGAATGCGCAGGAATGACTGCAGAGGACTTTCTTGAATTGCTTAATTTTATCTAAACTCCACCTTTGTTGAGTGGAACAACGGAGTGTATATTCAGAAGCTCGTGTTTACCTTCAGTTTTGAGCCATATATTTTTAGCCCATCATGACAGAGTTTTCTCGGAACGCCTTGAAGGTCTTTGTTGGTAGCAGGGTTTTTAGATTTGTCGACGATTATTGAGTTTCTTCTTCACCGTGATGTTTCTCACTTTCCCTTGGTGGTGAGCAGCCTTTTAACAGCTTTTAGTAACGTCCTAGATCCTCTCAAACTTACGCACGAGGTACCTGTGGACAACCTCATACAGTTTTTAGATATCAGGCTCACACTTCTGGAGCAGCATGTGTGCTCGAAATACCAACCAAGACAAAAGACCCTGTAGTCGTTTTATTCATTCCATTCGAAACTCGTTAAGAAAGGAATTATAAATTTTGCTTTGTGAACGCCATCAGAAGGTCGTGTCATCATGCGATGCCTTCAGGTCTGAAGGAGCAGTCGGTACGCTTGGTGGATGCCTTGTTTACCGGGGCGCTCCTGGTGCGGTCGCAGAAAAGGGTTTAAAGAAGCTACGGAGTAGCGAGTCCAGATGAAGATATGGCCCAAAAGAAACAAAGAGTGGCAGTAGTGCCTTACATGCACAAAACTCGCACACAATCTCAAAAAGATAGCAAACCACGTAAATACTCGGGTAGTTTTTTCTGCACCGGAAACACTTTGCCAAGTTGTGCAAACTGACGGACCCTTACCGCAAACCACCGGTTGGCTGCGTGAAAAACATCGCCGCCTGTTTGTAGAACGCGCAGGAAGAGTCATCTATCAGATCCCGCTGACGTGCGGTAAGAAGTACGTGGGACAGACGGGGAAATGTCTAAATGACAGATTGCGCGAACACAACAAAAATGTGAGCGGACAGCGTGACGGTCATTTGTCAATGCACTGCCATGACTGTGGGTGCAAACCTGAATGTAATTTGTGCGCTGTTATTAGAAAACATAGAGATAAGACGGTAAGGGTAATTATAGATTCAGACCTGATAAAAAAAAACTACGGGGATTGATGTGTTAGCTTTGCGTCGATCGATTTGAGCGACAAACAGACAAAGTTCTTGCGAGCATTGGCGTGGCATAGGATTGGGTTGAATGGCGCGATGATGCAGAGTATTTATACCCTTGATATTCTGCCGATTAAACCAGTTGAAGTTAGCGCATTGTGTTGTCTTGTTCCTACTCTTCGTCCCTGTTGTAAAGCGTTGTGTTCTCCAAGTTTCAGTACCAACTCGCCCAAGAATTCGCATTTTTCAAAGCTCGCTGCAATGTATGTGTATGCACTCGGTTGAGTCATCAGGAGGTTGCGCTCTTTTTTTCCGTAATGCTTTAGGTATTGTAGTAGAAACCGTAACTGTTTGCGCAAACTGGACGTTTAATTGTTTGTGACTTTTCAATGATCGTCGTTGTTGAAGGTGTTTTTAGCTGGGTGCAGCGTTAGTAGAACTCTCAGGTGCGAAACTCACGGTTGAAACCTGGGCCGCTGGCGTCCACCGAGACCGAGCTAAATACGACAACAGCGCCACTCTGTATTATCTGTCTTAACTGTGGTCGCCTTGAGCTTTTAGAAAGCATGTTTCTGCGTAAAAACTAACGGAAAAACTTTTTTGTAGTAACTCTTTTGGAGTTTAGTACAAAATGGGGGGCGCGTGTTGTTTTCTAAAATGTTTAGTTCGCAACGTTTTGTAGTATAATCATATTGTTTTTATACAACCTTGCCTCAGCGTGGATTTCAGGTAGCGCGTCCTGAGTTAGGCGCATATTAACCACGGTAGTAATCCGCCGCGCGTCCGCTTGGGAGTCGGGGGCGGTATCTCGAAGCCCCTTCCACAGTATCTGTTCTGGCCCCAAAATGGCCGATTACAGCGAAAATGGAAGTCACGTGCAGTTTCTGGACTGGCCGCTGTGGGAGAAATGGCGGCGTTGGGATCGCCATTAGCTCGGTTCTCGTGGACGGATCGGTGCCACTTTTTCAGAGCAGTCTCTATGGCAGTTTCCCAACTGAGTGGTTCTAGTAACGTTGGCTGGGTGATTTGTATCTTCCTATCGTATGCTAACTTTTTGTTTCATTCGCCGTTGTTCGCTACCTGTTCCCATTTATCTTTATTTTTGTCTGAGAAGGGGCCCCCATTTTTCCTGCAAAGTTTGGCAAATGTTTGCGGCGTCATTTTCTCGTTACTTTTTGTTTTTGTTATGCTGCAACTGCTGTTCCGCTTGCTGTGGTAATCTTAACATGTCGTTTGTGATCACCTATTTATGATCACCTATTTAGTTAAGCAACTGTGACAACGCAGTCTGCAACGGGTCAACAGTAACCTCTTACGACGTAGTTCGAGCAGCTAAACGGCGTTCTTCCGCTTCCCAGATGCGCTCCAAACTCGTGTGATCCCCTGAGTGGCGTTTGAAACCGCTAAATAGACTTCTCATTTTAATGCGAATAGCATTCTTTGGATATTTCACGCACTTTTCGTCTATGTATCTATCTATCTATCTGGCTATCTAACCTCTTACGCCGCGGGTTGATAAATAAATAAAAAAGACCAGCGCCGGCGGGATTCGAACCGTTGACCCTTTGATCAGCAGGCAGGCGCGCTAACCACAGAGCTATGAAGGCAGTCATTTCAACGCGCTCTGATAACAGCGCTTAACAGCAAGACCGGTCGCGCGCGTTCCATGCACGAGGGCTCATTCCGCTCTCGTGAGGCTGAGCACGGCCGCTAGCTCACCCTCTCCCGCGCTCGGGAGAGGGTGATGTAGCGGCCGTGCTCACCCTCACGAGAGCGGAATGAGCCCTCGTGCATGGAACGCGCGCGCACCGGTAGCTGTGACAGCGCTGTAGAGCGCGTCCTATGGTAAAGATATAAACAACCGTTTAGAGTACCGTTGGTTGAGACTAGCTGAGACGCCAGAAAGTCTGGTCGGTACCATTTTGAGTGTTTGTGCGTATGGCGCGTGCTTTGCTCGCCTTCCTGAAGTGACACAATCGCACGTGCTGGGCTGCGGAGATCGTGCGCAGGGCTGTGAAAGTGTCAACAAATTTAGAATCGCCTCAAGAGTGGGCTGGCGTATCTAGAGTGTGCCGGCCACCTGACGAACGCGCATAACTCCGCACCGTTTGATGCTATTCGCATTAACGTAGATAATCATTCCCAAAGGATGGGTTCTGCTGATTTTTGTTTATGCGCTCGTTGTTATTTGATTGTCGTTGCAGTTGCGATCAGTGGATTCCGCTTCGCAAGCGGACCGACCGTAATGAATTGTTTCAGCTGTTGGGGTGACGAAACGGGGCTCGCAAAGCGTCTGCTTACGTAGACTCCGAGTCCTAGAGAGGCGTTCGCCGAGGCTCCCGTGGGTTTTCGGAGGAACTACGCCGCATTTACTGGTGGCCACAGCTGCGTGCGCGACTGCTTAGCGCGAGCTGATAACGAGCTACCACAGTTTACTTGCAACGTGCATGCGACACCATCAAGATTGCCGGACTTAGCAATGTGAGCTCGTTCTCAGCACGACCACTGAAGCAGGCGATGGAGCAGACGATGTAGCAGACGACGGTGCTCATCCGGGCTACCTAGGGGGCGCTGAGGGGATCTAGTAGTGATGACGTTTCGAGGAGGAAACGCACAGGCCTTGTGTTCGAGGTGGCATTGCTCCAAGCCTCCTATGAATCCAATATTTGTTGCAGCTTAAGATCTGGAGGAGAAACCCCGCCTCCAGCACACGCGCGTTGCCTTTCATTGTGCTTTGGCTGCGCGTGCGCCTACGTGATGTCGAGCGTACAAAAGCTGTATTATATGGATTTCTTTTTAAATATGCCGGTCATTTAGAGGTCTCTGGATAGGCTCACCTTTTTCACATATTAACCCTGGAGCCAAATGTACTTGTGCCACTTGTGCAGCAGCCTTGTCATACCCTACCAAAACCACTTTTTGAAAGTGCATCGCACCTACGCCCGGACAGATGTTTCTAGCTCATCGATGATCGCCAAATTTAGTCCTCGCAGCGGTCTTGGTAATAGTTTTAAACGGGTCATAATTACTTGGGGAAAAGTCGGACAATACACATTCCCGACCAATCAGCCGAACTACCCTACGACGAGCCGGAAATGTGACCGAGCTCGACAAGAAGCCTGTCAAACATGACTTCGCGTGCAATCCCGTGATGTCGTGATTGACCAGCGCCTGGTCGGCTAGCGCCATTTTCCGACACCTCGTACGACCTGCCGGGTGTTTGGTACAGAATCTCGACACAAAAATACAGACACTCGGATGTATCTCTAAGATGCTGTCACAAAATATTTGTATATCGATACTTCCCAGCACCGATGGTACAATCAAAGCAAAGTAGCTTCATTTGAGTCGGTATATATCGTACCTCCTTATGCATAGCTTTTGTTGGTTGTGTCTTGTTGTATTGTCATTTTGTTGTTATTTTTCTTATACTTTGACTGCGTCAACTAAGTGTATTTTTTCCTGGGCTGCAGTCTTTTTACAAAACAATGTATATATTGAAAATGTTTTTCGTATTTAAACAACTTTTAAGGTTGTTGGTTTTTCAAATAACATATCCAAGAAACGATAGCTCACGCGCAGATAAAATAGAAGAATAAATTATGTGAACCCCATCATGGCAGCCGTGGCAGTAAGTTACGTTCCACATGCATTCTACCAAGGTTGTTCAAACCTTCACTGATCTGATAGCCCTGCACCATTCAACTGTCAAGTAAGCTTGATAGATCCTATAGGAATTATAATTTTGCTGCGTTTATTGTTGTCTGATATAAAGGCATAGCTGCATTCGGGAACGAAAAGGTGAAACGCATTCGTCGGTGGACAGGGACACGCGATGAGGTTTACCCGCCAAGAGCTAAGCTTCCGCAGAATGAGTGTCACTTCCCGCATGCCTAAACGATCGCAACCTTGCAGTCTAAATATTTAGTAAACGGAAACACATCTCCAGCCCTTCTTCCTCATCAAGCGTAAAAAAGAAAAAGCTGAGAGGACGCGGAACCTCTTGTCATTGGATGATTTCACCCTGACATCGTGTGACGTTCACCTCTTTGAGAACCCTCATTGGACGTTTTGACTTCCGACATGTTCAACCGTGACACGAAAACGAAAACGTCGTCCGCGAATGACGCAAATGTCCAAAGAACGAGACACAAACGAGCGTGATAAGCGATGCTCGCCAGCACTGCAGCCCACGTTGCCCTTTTCGAGTTCGCGGTAATCAGGATGACGTAAATGCACGTAAAGGAATCTGACATTTTGTCATGGACGTGGGCGACTGAGCGGTATATATGGTCAAGAAGTTTTCTGCGAAAAGAAACCGCTTCTCGTCGCTTGGAACACACTGACCTCGAAAGATGTGGACACGGCCGTTCATGCTCCTGGGAACATTGGTCATCACAGCGGAAACAATATGTAAGGGACGCTTTCATTGTAATGCCACTAGGCTTCCTTATGATTCCCTTATGCTCCATTTTCGAGCCACATATTTATCTGAAAGTCTTCTGAAGTGTGTCCATTTTATGAAGAAATCACTCGCCTAAACTTTCCAGTAATGTCTATAAAAATATAATTATTACTATATGCGGAGCGCAAGTTCGTATGCTTCTTTGGCAGGGGTTGTGGTGACGTCAGAATGCCGAGCTCTGATTGGCTCTGATCAACGTTATTAGATTAACTCAGTTACGGAACTGCTCATAGACGCTGCATGCACGAACAGTGTCCCCCTCACTCACCACGACTCGCCCGGAGTCGCTGGACGCGCCGCCGGACAGCTGCTTTGGGAACTGAATCGGGATACGCTCGTTTCAACGTTACTAGAAACGTAAAAACCAACGGAAAAAACTCTTTTTGTAGTAACTTTTATTGGAGATTAGTACAAAATGGGGGCGCGTGATGTTTTCTAAATTTTTTAGTTTTCAAAGTTTTGCCGCACAATTAATATTGTTTTTATACAACCATGCCTCAGCGGGGATTTCAGGCAGCGCGTCCCGACCTAGGCGCATTTTAGCTTCGGGGGTATTTTGCGGCGCGTCCGATGGGGAGACGGGGGTGGCACCCCTGTAACCTGATTAAAGCCAAAAATAGATGTCACGTGCAGTTCCTCGAGTGACCGCTGCGGGAGAAATGGCGGCGTGGTGATCGCCACTTGGCGCTTCAGCTGTGCTCTTTGGAATGCACAGTTATAAAATAAAAATATAGATGGCGCTTTAAACGACTCCAGGCGGATCGAAGTGACTGACGGGGGTACCCCCTCCGCGGGAGTTCCACAACTGAGGTAATCTAGTAACGTTGGCTCTGATTCAAGAAGAGTGGGTAGACCTCAAGGCAGCTTGCTTTGAGGTCTACCCTTCAATCTTAGCCAATCAGAGCTCGGCGTTCTGACGTCATCACAACCCCTGCAAAAGAAGCAGACAAACTTCATATCCGAATAGACCAACGCGCGGCTTTAGCGCATAGCTACTGAGGTGACACTGTTGTTTAGCACGGCGCATGCGCACGCAGTTCACTAGAATCTGGTTTCTACGCACGCCCCCTGCTCACACCTGCTGTGCTAAAAACTCAGGCTTGCTTGTAAACAACGTGTTGGCGTACAGGGAAGAGGCACCGCAGACGGCGAGGCTACACGATAACGTCGGGGCTCATAAATAATGTCTGCCTTAATGGGGAGTTTTCGTAGACCGCGTTTCCCCCTCCGCTAAGCCCTCCGCAACGAAGAGGCCGCTACTGTGCCTCCGCGCCGATGGCATTGGCTGTAGAGTTCCGGGTATCGTAGCGGGTTGCGGAGGGCGTTGCGGGACGGCGAAAACGATCTACGAAAGCTCTCTAAAATCTTGAACAGATTAACGTCATGCTCAAAAATCCATTGCGGATAGTTTCTTCTTATGGAGCGCAGCTCTTTGGCGCCCGTTTCCGGATTCAGCGGCGTCGCCTTCGGCGTAACCGCGCCGTGGATTCTGGGACGTGTGACGTCTCTGGTAACGTCACTGATGACATCATCAGTGACGATGCCGTCATCAGTGACGATGCGCGATGACGTCATCAGTGACGAAGACGATGCGATGACATCATCGGTGACGATGCCGATGACGTCATCAATGATGATGACGTCATGAGTGACGATCACGATGACGTCATCAGAGACAATGACGTAATCACGATGATGTCACACGTGACGTCACTGGTGATGTCATTTCGATGACGTCATCACATCGGCATCGTCACTGCTGCGTCATCTGTCATCACATCGTCACGGCGACGCCGTTTGGAGGGAGGAGTAGCAGACAAGATGAGGAGGTGAGGAGGAGTGAGGAGGGGTATGCCTTCCCCTCAGTACACTTCACTCCTCCTCCCCAAGAGCTGCGCTCTGATTCGGCGTTACAGAAAGTTGTAAACGACTTTCATTTTTTTTGTAATTTGCTGGGTTATGTTTATTAAAACGATTATCCATTTTCGAGTAAAGACTTTAAAGCTATAGAGACATATGCGCGCACAGTTAACTCTCATGAGTCGTGAGAACTCTTATTCCAAGACCGTCAGTCCCGTTGGTCGCGTTCAGTAGTGGCTCCAGGAGTCAAGGGGTCAGCGCTCCTTCCACTAGACGGCAAAAACCGACTTCCGGTGCACGTTACTCCGAGTTCTGGGAGTCAGGCGCTCGTGCACCGTCTCCGGAGACGGTGCATGAGGAGTGAAAGGGGCGCAGCATGACGTAATTCTGGATCGCGGTCAAAGTTCCGGCGCTAAAAGATAAAAAAAAAATGTCGGGAAAAGTTTTGTCGGTTTTGTCGCGGGTGTGCGGTTTGCTCGCTTATGTTAATGAAAAGTGCTCAAGGTAAGACGAATAACCCGTTCGAGTTTCTTTTCCAGGTAAGGCTCTTTTCGGAAAATGCATTGGACCGTACTTTGTTTCGGTTGAATATGCTAATAAACAACGTAAATGTTCATTTGACGCCGTGTCTTGATCGCCGTTGCACGGAAACTCGGTGAATATCGACGATAGTCCTCTCCGCGCTGAACAAAATAAGGCAGGGTATGAACTCGCCTCTGGTAGCCGGTTGGACACTTACGCAGAGCATGATCCCGATTAATGTTTTTTCTTTGCGTAGCTAAATCGTGGTGTACGTTGCCTGACGATCGCTTCGGCCGACAAAACCTTGATCGCCGAGCGCGAGCAGAACTTCCAGTGTGTATATGAATACATTTTATAGGAAGTTCGTCACGAAGGGCCGAACAAACGTTTGGCCGTATAAAAGTATCGTAACCGGAGGCGGAGATTTGCTGAGATCCATATTTTGCGTGTGCTGACGACGTTTTTGTCGGTTTTTATAACAGAAGCAGCCTTTGCACCGCCCTGCGAAGGGCTCGATCGCGTTGGACCGCTTCGAACAGCAGCGCTGATGTGTACAGTCACTCGCTTTTTCCTTAACGACCTTCTCAAGACTCTCTTCAATACCGACGTTAAATAAAAGCGATCGTGCTCGGCCTCGTCTGCTTCCATTTTATTTGGAGACCGTCTGGCACAGGGGAGGAAGCGGAAATTGCGTAGAAACAGCTGAGGAGCCACGGTTTTTTTTTTTTTTCGTTCAGTAGGCGTTCCGAGGACTCTGACTCGAGTCACTCCCTTCGGAGCTGAGGGAGCCGCTACTGAAAGCGCCCATTATTATCATTGGCAACTTAAGAGGCGCGGCGAGCCACGTGCATTCTATTAGTCGCTCCAGAGTCAATGAGATTGTCGCATTAGACACTAGGCACGGCGAAGAATGAACCGCGAACCAGGAAGTGTGAACATAAGAAACCACGCCCTGTGTCTCGTAAGCTGTCACGAACTGTAGAAAGTGATTGCACAAAACGTATTATGCTATTAATAGTAACTATACCAAACGCTATTAACGAAACGTCACGTTATTAATGAATTTAGTTCAACTAGTGTTGTCGGTATTCGTTTCGTGTTCTAAGTAAAGATGCTGGCTTACGTATCCACGGAGTGTAGTTTGGAATCTCAGCTAAGGTGCCCGGAAACTGACCGAGGGTTATTGAGGAGTATGTGCCGTTTCGTCGAGCTTTCAATTGTGCGCTGAAGATGCCCAGCTATGTCGTCTAGATTGATCCGGAATTTTATGCAGGACGTGTCAGATGCCCTCACTTGCCCTCAAAAAATTATACTTTATAAATTTTTCGACGAGATATGTATTAGTGTTGTATATAGTTTCGTTTCTTGTTTTATGTTGTAGACTTGGGACAGAAGTTAGTGATGAATAACAGGTAACCAAAAATAATGTTCGGAGGATTAAAGCTTTGGGTCGCCTGTCAATATCGCCCGATCAGGCCGGGTTCCACTCGCCCCGAGGAAGTCACACGAGGGAGCGCTATCATTAAGAAAGGTTTAATTGCTACTCATGAGCTCGCTGTGTTCCGGGCACGGTGGAATAAATACATTTAGGTGATGACTCTCTGTCGGACGCGGCGACCACATTATGTTCGGCGCACCGAGCGCGGTTCACTAGCACGAGGATAGATGGCGCCCAAGTAGGGCTCCTGTGAAGGCTTGTATACGGGCTTGTGAAGGAAATTATGCATTCTTTACTCGGTCCCTGTGTACTGTGTTGTGAAATGATGGATTTATGTTGGCGCACTGGTACTGATTGCCTTTTCCACCGTGCGGTTCCTGTTTTTTAAAAGAGAACATTCCGATGATGACTCAACGTGACAAAAATACTCGTATAAATATAAAACTTCCCGGCATAATCTACTGGGCCTTCAATAATTTGGAGTAAACACCTAGGTCCTGCTCGCATGTTTTGTCAAACAGCATGGTTGGTAACAGTTCCGTAAATTGTTTGCACACATTGCCTGGCTTTATAGGAGGTCGGGTGATTATTTCCACCCTGCTCCTGCCTTATCGAAAAAAATAAATTCTCATAATGATACATAGTGGGGCCTAAATAATTCTATACATGCGCCTAAAAGTTATAGCATTACAAATGGTTTATACATTCAATGTCAGCTGGTACTGTGGAAAATACAAACCTTATGAGTAGAAAAAATTTATATTTATGATGACATAGTGACTGAAATGATGACACAGTATGATGACATAGTGACTGACATGATGACACAGTGACTGTAAGTCAGACAATAGTAGCGGTTATAAGACATAAATCACTTTTCATCTACACTCTCACAATACGGTGTCACCCCGTCTTACAGGTTGAAATATACCTGACAAATATTTTGCTTTAAAATGTACACAAAAGTTGAATCCACTGAATACTACCAAAGAACGCCATCTCCTACAGCCTCTGTTTCTCGCCCATGCCCTTAAACTAAGACGAGCGCTGCTTTGCTGATTTCTTCTTTTCTTGAGCTTGTTTGTTCCTACTGATCGTAATACGCTTACAGTGTTGTCGCATTCGCATGCTGAAGTAATAGTAGAGCAACTGGGCAATTGTTTCTTCTTTGTGTTCAGCGCATGGAAACGTTATTGTGCATGTGTCATGAACACTGTCGATTGAATCCCAGTAGTCAGTCTAATGGCTTTTATTTTCCACGAAGAACTGTTCCGCTTTCTTCAGTAGCTGGAAAAGGTTCTTGTTGGGGTGTATAAGGCCTCTTTTGTTCTTCACGTTTGTCAGTGCTGCTTCAGTAGAAGTGTTCTTGTCGATGCTGAAAGCGGATCGGCACGCAGGGCAGCGTGTTGCTTTTTTTTTCATTTTCACACTCAAAAACTCAGTTACATAATACAGTATGCAGTCCACAGCCTTGGTTTCTTGCAGCCTTTTCTGTCCAGACATCTTCGCATTCCCAGTCTTCGACAGAAATTAGACTGTTAAGCTTGGTCTTCACTTGGTCAACGAGATGAGGAGACTAGGTAGTAACTTGCGATCGGCCCTCGGGATTGCACGACGCCACTTCTCCAGGCGAGTGTCAATCGATGGAGCTTCATACAAGGACACTCGCTCTGCGCAGTTCCGGTACTCCGAATTGCAGTTGGGAACGAATCACGTCTTTCCCATCTTTATAGCCTAGCACCTATGATCGACACAGCACCAAAGCAAAGCATGAGGCCAGCCACTGGCCGCACATCACCACCACACCGCTAAAAAGGCGAGCAAGCTACGCCTCTGACACCGTGGCCGCTGAGGAGACACCTCATACCCACGGTGCTCACACCTCAGCGCCCTCCGCGGCGGCGCAGAAGTAACTATACTTCGTTTCACCTTATGTTGTACCGCAGCGAAGGCTAGAAGCGCGAGCTCATAGCGTAGGCAGCTGCTCTTAAGTCACGAGAGCTTGTGCCGCCGAGATGTGCCCCAGAGCAAGGAGCTCGCGCTTGTAGCCTTTCCTGCGGTAGACCATAAGATGAAACAGAGTGTATGCTCCTGGTTCGAGGCTAGCTCCGAACACGATCTGGTCGCTCGCTCACCGCGGGAAGAGCGGCCAGAGTCACCACCTGAATGTATTTCTTCCACCGTGGTTCCGGGTCTTCCTGGGCCCTAGGTGCGGCTGGCTGCTGAGGCCCGGCTCTTTGTGGGCTCCTCAGCACCGTCTCTTCTGTTGGTCTCTGCCCTTGAAACTGTGTCACGCTCCGCGCCCGCCACGAGCTTCGCCCTTTTTCCTTCTTCTTCCTCTTTCTTCCACAAAGCAAACAATATTTAATGAAACTGCGGGTCTCCATTCCAACGAGCGAGTGGTAACCAAAAATGGTCCGCCTTGTACAACCAGTGCTGTGCAAAAAAATTTTCCCAGCTTACGAACTTTTTTTTCTCTTGTGGTTGCACATGCTGCCCCAACACTCGCCATGGTGACTTTTATTTTCTATATTTCGTCTGCATGAGCCAGCCGAGCAAACCATGTGTTGTTAGTGGCCTCTGTCAGCTCATTCATTTTAGACCGTGCCAGCTTTACAGGGAGTCAAATATGCGCTTAAGAAATAATGTGAAATCCGTTTATAAAACTTAAGTGCTTTAAATATTTTTTAGTCGCACGATGAATTATTATGAAAGTAAATGATCACCTATTTTGAGATGAAGAGACTGTGTGGAGATATATTATTTAGCGACATTCACAATAAGTGCCAAGAAGTTGCGTTTCATTGAAAGCATTATGGCCGCTTTTTAATGTGTTTACTAATGTTTTCTAGTATTTGCATTTCTTTCTCTCAGGTCCACTGAATCCGCTGAAGTGATTAAACGTCCATTGCCGCTTCGATTTTGCTTCTTTTCCTTTCCCGCGCTGTTAAGATTGTCCTTAATAATAATTTCAAATAAACGTGTTTTAAATAATATCGAAAATTCAGACAATTCTCAATCTAAGACTAAATTATTTATTCGGGATTTTCCCAATGTCCGAAGAACCTCTGCATACCCCGCGTTAAAATGAAACGACAAATCTGCAACTTTTGAGCGTGGTCACCCGCGACATCACTCTCACAGTGTGAAAAAGTACGGGTTATTGTAAATGTGTGTGTGTGTAAAACGTTTAATGAGAGAAAAAAAGAAGTGGTCGCCCTCGCGCGTGACTTCTTTCACGGGACTTTCCCTAGAAACCCCTTCTAGATGTCCTGACGTAGGTCGCCCGACATCGTATAATCGAGCAGGGTCCGTAAGATTCGGACTCGTCTTTCAGAGTCACCAAACGGTCTGATCCACTCTTCGTAGGAGCTAGGAGTGTCTTGGCCCAGCTGGGCCCAAGCATCGCTTCTGTGTGTGGCGAGGGCCTCACATTCCCAAATCAGGTGGTAAAGTTTTGGGAGTGTGCCGTCTCCTTTGCATAGTTGACATCTTTGGTCGGGGGTTCGTATCAGGGTTCAGCTTTCTTTTCTTGATGGTCTCAAATTTTTGAGTCATGTATGGTGTTGTTGCGCCACCCGTACGAATTCGTCGTAATATCACCATTTCCTTGCGTATCGAAGTGGTTCAGTGGAATGGGATTTGGTTCGGGGTTCCAGGATTCCTTTAGTCGGTGCTTCCATTCTTATGTAAACTTCGATAAAATGTACGCTATTAAAGGCCACAGATCCTAAACAACACCCGAGATTGGTGCAAATATTTCCTCTTTCTAACACGGTTCAGCTCAGCCATAACTTATTGTTGCCATCGACAATGTTGTGCCATACGTGACTTTAAACACGCGTTTCTTCTCTTTTCGGTTTAGGGCAAGACTCCCTGTCCTTTCCGAGGCCCCTGTACCAGTTCGGCAAGCGGCTCGCCGGAACCAACTTGGACACACCAGCCATGATTGTGGGAGGACGCGACGCCAGTCCGGCAGAGTTCCCGTTTCAGGTACGTTCATTGACATCATGTGCCATGACGGCAATGACACTATGACGTCACAATGTTATGACACTTTGATTGTCAGATTCATTTTGCGGGTCATGACGTAGGTACACGAAACACATACGGGATCCGCTGCGAAACCGAGCCATATTTGAAGTTTGAAGTTCATTGGGATTTTCACGGGCCAATCCCGGTAACAGCGACTGCCGAAACATGTCGTCGCCAAACGAGGCCTATAACCCTGGTTTCTTGGTAGATCTAGTTCGGCACAGCGACAAATGGAAGAGACCTGCCAATCCTCGTTTAGCTGACGTTTAAAAAGAAAGAAAAAGCGAACCCATTCGTGTAGTCTCCGCGTGTCAGAATATCAGCGGTGAAAGAAACAAACGCTGAGTGAGCCGAGAGGCAAATTAATGTGTAAACAGTCCGGAAAAAAATGTATTTTTTTTATTTCCTCTTTTGTTCTTTTGGATACCCGCTGTCGGTGCTCTAAAAAGAAGACACGTCAATCTGGAACACCCTTTGTTTGTAAAATAATTAACTACACTTTTTTATATTTGTGTCAATGTTCAGTTTGATAGTTTTCAGGGTTCGGACACTCGGCAACTGCGACATGCTATAAGCCTTAGTATGTCTATGTGGTAGATGTCGATGTCAATCTAAGTCTTGCTTTTGTAATGGAAGTCAACTTGTTGCTTTCCGGAGAACTTGTTTTGTCCCCAGACTAGCTCCACAGTGTCGAATCTTTCTATTTAAAACTACACGAGCTGGTATTGGTACCCCACAAAGTTTGTTTGTATTGTGTTAGAACCGTATTGTTTCTTTGATAATCTACAAGCATATAAGCTACACTGTTTTTCGCTGTTTCTTTTTCGAAATTTAATTTCGAAAGTATTCATGCCACCATGAAAAAAGATGCAAATTTGAAGTCCAGTATCTATTCAAGAATTCCTATAAAAAGTGTAAGTACCCCAAAATAAGTACCCAAAAGTACCCAAAATACTCCAAAATAAGCCCTATTACATTAGACAGTGCTTTAATACGGTAGGTATTTTGCATCTTTGACCTGGTGAAAAACATTTTAAAACAAATGTATCATCTATAGTGTGGATACTTTCCCATCTTGTTACTTTAAAACTTTAAAACAAATACGATTTGCGCCTATGTTCAGAGAAAGGCTGTATATGTGGGGGCGTTGCTATTTAACAGCTTAAACAATATTATAGAAAATTTTGCTTTTTATAAGCTTTGCCACATTTTAAGGGACGTACGCACAATTATAAATTATTATTCTTCTCTTGTTGGACCACTGAAAACTCTAAAAAGCCTAGATCAAAGAAAGTAATTGTGCATGCGCTGCGGTTTCTGTAAATTAGATGCTGCAGTGAGTTCTACCAATTTGAAAGAGACATTTATTTTCAGTGATTTTTTTCAAAGCTCTCATGTGCGTGTAACGTATACCTATGGTAAAGATATGCCCAGAACGTAGTTGTCTCACCGTGTTCGATAGGTTTCGAAATTTTAAAAGATGGCCTAGCGATAACAATCTTGATGAGACTGGCTTACAAATAATTAATTTTTAAACAAAAACTGAATTATAACGCAACGTAACGCGTGGTGTCAAGGTTCATTATTTATTAAATGGTATGCGTTATCAACGACTCATGTACACTTAAAAGACGAAGTTAACATTGGTCCATAATTAAAGTGTGACCTCGTTCCAGCCTCGAGTTGCAATGTCATCGTGAAACCTTTGATTTGTAATCGACACTACGACTGCGTCTGTTGTGAGAGGAGCGACTGGAACGGCCGCTCTGCGGCGCGCTTACACTCCTGCAACCGCTGCAACAAGCGGAGCAAACCTGACAAACATGGCGGTCGTCAGCACGGCGGCCGCTTTTTTGCCGCCGTCAGCTGTTTTCGCGGTGCCTCTAAAAAGAACAGGACGCACTGCCACTCACTGGTCGAACAAAAAATGGACAGACAGTTTTGAATTGCCTAAGCTTTATTTTCTTTATTTTTTTAGAGGATGGGAGTTGCAGGGCTGAGTGGATGAAAAAAGATAAGAAACATGCCGTACGCCGTCTTGGACAGTCAGGACTTTAACACTGGACTTTTTTTCAGTAGATATCAGGAGCCACGACCAGCATGTAACGCGTGCGGCCGAGTTGAGCCTTGCTGAACTTTTTCGCTACGTTTTGGAACGAACCGAGCGACCACATCGACAGACCAATCATGGGTCGAGGACAGCTCGGCCGCGCGCGTTGCATGCCGGTCGTGGTTCTTGCTATCTGCTGAAAAACATGGCGTCGGCGGTGATCGTCGACGTGGTCGGCGTGGTGGAAGCTCATAGTTCCGCGTAGAGCGCTCTCCTTGACTGTAAATTGTTGTCGTGAGTCGCGATGATAAACCAACACGTCGTAGAAGAGATGATCCATCTACTCGTGCGGCGATGTCGTGGTGCTACCCTCGAGACAGGAGAAACGCTCGTGTCGTGTTTGTTTATCTCGGCTCCAGTGGTACTTTCTGAGCATTTGTATCCTAGAACATCGCCCGGATTTCTTATTTCGCGTATTCCATCTGTGTGCTCATGTTCAAGATACTACTGGTGCGTACTGTTTTTTGAAGACGTGTCTTAAGGATGCGAATTTTCACACGTTTTCATCATCCGAGAAAAATGATTAGTGGTAGCATTCCTGGACGCTTGCAACGTCTATGTGATCACGAAATAAGGTCTTCGTTGCTACTGCTAAAATTGAAGCGTCTTCTGTAATCGTACAAATAGCGTTTGGCAAGATCTGTACTATTGGCAAAATCGTGCGTTGAAGTCGTGATCGTCCAAGACGGCGTACGGCATGTTTATTTTCCTTTTTTCATCCACTCAGCCCTGCGAGCCCTATCCTGTAAAAATGAAGATAAATAAAAGCTTGATGCTATTTAAAACTCTCTGTCCCTTCTCTGTTCGATCTGTGAGTGGCAGTGCGTCCCCTTCTTTTGAAAGGCACCGCGAAAACAGCTAACGGTGGCGGTTGTTAGCGTTGTTCGGAAGAACAGAGGAAAGGAGAGAGTCAATCGTTCACGCGCTCTGGGCGGAGAAAAAGCCGCTGTGCTGACGACCGCCATGTTTGCCATAGTTGCTGCTCTCGTTGCAGTGGTTACAAGAGCGGGACACGCGGCGCAGAGCAGTCGTTCCAGTCGCTCCGGTCACAACGGACGCAGTCGTAGCGAATGCTCTCGTTGCAGATGTCTGAACACGCCATAAAACGTTATGGTTCTTGCTGTATCACTATGACATCGCCCTTTTTTATAATTTGTTATCTACGCGTAATCCGACAAATTACATGTAACGATAGGAGCCTTACAAGGACGTCGCTGTTTATGCGACTCTTCCGTTAGAAACACAGTGCAAGGCGTATTTTAAAACGCACTCAAATCTAAGATGCGGCTATATCTCATAAAACAAAGTACCCAAGAAGCGTAACTACACGTACTCCCTTTCAAATGCCCATAGGTTTTGTGAAAACCACGTGTTCCCCGTATCCCTGTCTAGGCCTAGCCCATACACGTCACGGACGCCGCCATGATGGTGGCAACTCGGATGCGAGAGGGGGCCAACCACTGCAATCAAAATGGAGAAACCTCATTCGGAGAAATGTGAATGCCAACAGTCTTTAACTACACAGCGTTTCGCAAGGAGTCTAAAAGACCCTTTTCCTAAACGTTGTGTTATTTTCTGTTGCTATTTAAAGTTTCTCTGAACGTCTTTAATTTCTCGATGAAAAATATCTTTAAGTACACTGAAAGGAATCTCGGCGAATAAGGAGGCCCAACACAGGTTTAGACCTAAAAATAAGAAACGGCGACGAGACACTGGCAACGAGGATTCAGTCTGATCACTGTCCCCATCGAAGACTTCATTTCTCGATCTCAACGTACGCGTGTTCTCGGCCCCTCGTTTTCTAGTGGGTTGTTTCTTCGAGTAGCCCGCGGGAAAAAAGTCGGACGCGCGGGCATTTTGGGGAGTATAGAGGACACAATACGAAGGAGGGGGGAAGGGGTTGCTTTCCCGCATTGCAGAGCTCCTATAATAATAACTTTATTCATCACCACAGATACATGTGGTGAATGGGAGGCCAGAGAAAAAGCTGCATGAACGCAGCTTGACGAAGCTCCGGACCCCCCATTCAGCAACCGCGACACGACACATAATGTATTTACAATGAGCAGTTCATTTTTTGTGCATTTATATATGATTATAAATAACATATGCATGATCAAGACTTAGAAAAACAATTTGAGGATATTATTCTTCGAAAGCTGAATAACATCTATATTCCGAATAAAATAATTATTTAGTAACATAGGTAGCGTGTAGCTTATTTTCTGCTTACCATAATTGGTTCTGCACTTCGGAATCTGCCAAGGCTGGCGATGTCTAGATGAGTAATAGTAACTTTTTTCTTTTAAATCAGCGAGTTCAAAGATTATATCGTTACGTCCATGTGCCGCATATTTATACGAGACTGTCAGTCGATAATCATGCATTTGATGTATGTTAAGAATTTTGTAGATTTTGAACAATGGTTGTGTTGGATGTATGTAAGGAACGTTTGCAATTATTCTTACGACCTTTTTTTGGAGCAAATGTATTGCATTTAAATTTGACATGGATGTATTGCCCCAGACTAAGTTACAATAGCACAAATGGGAATAGAATAACGAATTGTATAGCACCCTTTTTACACTCGTGGGAAGAACATGTCTATGTTTATTCATAATTCCTACTACTTTTCCTAGTTTAGCGCAAAGATATTTAATATGATCATTCCATAGCAAGTTTTCAGAAAAAATAATTCCAAGCGTTTTAATACTATGTACAAACTCAATATTTAAAGATCCAAAGTTGAGGGGTGTGGAAGTCTCTCACCCGAACCACGTGGTCGGAACATGACTGCTTTTGTTTTTGATACATTTATGTTTAAGCAATTTATTTCTGACCATGCTTTCAACTTTAAAAGAAATGCATTGGCTTTATTTCTTAAGCTCTGCTCACAACTGTCTGAAAGCAATATGCTAGTGTCGTCCGCATAGATGATATATTTGCAACTTGTATCAATGTTTACTAAGTCATTAATATATAGTAGAAAAAGAAGGGGCCCTAAGATACTTCCTTGTGGAACTCCTGACGATATGTTTGAAAGGGTCGATTTTTGGTCATTAATTACCACAAACTGAGAGCGATATTGTAGATATGATTTTATAAGTGCAAGCGGAAGATCTCGGATACCATAAGCAAAGAGTTTTTCTAGCAAAATAGTGTGATTAATGCAATCAAAAGCTTTGCTGAAATCTATAAATATTCCAAGTGTCAATTTCTTTTCTTCGAAGTTTCTAAGTATACATTCTTTCTGAACTAATAATGCTGCTTCTGTAGACCGATTTCTCCGGAAGCCAAATTGATAGTCTGTTATAAGAGAATGTTTGTCACAAAAATTCACAATCCGCGAGTGAATTATTTTTTCTAAACCCTTTGAAAATACTGGAAGTATAGATATAGGACGATAATTCCCTAATTCGTTTTTGTTTCCAGTTTTGAACAAAGCTATAACTTTCGCAACTTGCATGTTTTGTGGAAAAGTACCAGATGATAGGGCGAGGTTGTATATAAAAGTTAAGCATGGGGCAATGATATCAATTACGTATTTTACTGGTCTAATTTGTAGATTGTCTGCATCACGACTCCGACTATTATTGATACACATGATAGAGGAACAAACCTCACTTTCATCCGTTGGGAATATAAAGAGTGATTCTGGAGTTGATAAAATATTTTTTGACGCTTCTGGGTTATAGTAACTGCTACCTATATTAACAAAAAAATTGTTGAATTCATTTGCCAGATTCAATCCATTCAGAACTACACCATTATGTTCTATATTTTCAATCGGATTTAATCTGCATGAAGTATTAAAAACACTCTTTATGCGTTTCCATAGTATATCGGCCTTTTTTAGGCATTCGGCATCAAAAAGACTAGAATAATAATTCTTTTTAGTTCTTTTAATTTCCGCGGTTAATTTATTTCTGTAGTCTCTAAATTGGGCTAGCACTATTTCATCTCGAGTCGCAAGAAATAAATGATAAAGTTCGTATTTCCTACGTATTTTTTTTAAGAGTGCCGATGTCATCCAAGGCTTCCGTCCTTTTCGAGCTAGTTTTACGGTTTTATTTGGGAAACAGTCAAAATATATATGTTTAAACTTTTCTATGAACTTGTTATAAGCACTATCCGCGTCACCAGTATGGAATACATCTTCCCAATTTGTGTTAATTAGCTTATTTCGAAACATACCTAGTGTAGCTGGTGTAATGTTTTGGAATGTTATTGTAGTTGTGTCTTGTTTACGTGGTTCACGTGTTGTGTTGACTAGCATAAATATGGGCAAATGGTCACTTATATCTGAAGCTATTACGCCAGCCTTGACCTTTTCCTTTTCATAGTTTGTAATAAACAAATCAATTAATGTTGATGTAAAAGACGTAATGCGAGTCGGGTGAGTTATAACATTCGAGAAGCTATTTGCCGTTAACAACAACAACAATTCATTAGTGTTGGGGGTTTCCTCTAAAAGATTAATATTTAAATCTCCGCCTAAAAAAAGATAATACTTGCATTCGTTTGCATAACATAGTAACCTGTCTAGAAAAGCAAAAAACTTCGCCACGTTGCCACTTGGTCGGCGATATACAACAGAAAAAATGTAAAGATTATGTTTTACGCACAGTACTTCGTAATCATCAGTAGCCAAGGTATAGTCTTCAATAATTTCACAATCATGACTTGCAACTAGCATGGCGACACCACCCCCACGTCCGGATACCCGGTTATGATAAAAATGCTGATAGTGGGGAAGAATAAAAAAATCTGTTTCGTCTTGGTACCAGGTTTCAGTGAACATTATCACGTCGAACGTGCATTGAAACGATTGAAAAAGAAACATTAGATCGTCAGACTTAGATCTAGCCGATCTAACATTCAAGTGGAACAGTTTCAAAAGGTGACACTTCTTTTTATTTACGTCCTTACCGATATCATCTGGTAAAAACAAGTCAGTTACTGCCATTTCAAATGATTAAAGTGCAGTCAAACCATATGCGTGCATTTTTACTTTTAACAAATCTTCAGGAGATCGTCATCGTGTTCTATCGATACAAAGTCGGTATTATCGTTCAGCAGTTACTTAGATTGAATAGCATCAACCAATAAGAACACCGATGAGCAAATCACGAAGAAGGAAGCACGAACACAAGCGCCTCCCTGTGTTTCTTAAGATGTCGCTGAGCAAAGGCTGTGTTCGGATTAGGACAGTCGTACGAGTGTCCTGTCAATTTTTTTAATTTTAATTACTTGCTGTTTTTTTTATACGAGGTGGCAGTACATGTTTACGTGACAGTGCGACCCTTATACTTTTGCAAGGTATACTTCCTTGTTTTCGAGAGAGAATATCGCATCTGAGAAGAGGATGAAAACAAGCGGCTTGACCGACTGCGCGTTGAGGCAACTTTTTATGTGCATAATTTGCATACCGCGCTCATATTGGTAAACTATCATTCGTTATATTTATTTTATTTGAACTTATATATTAAAAAATAAATAAAATTGAAAACTTATCTTCTTGATCATCTCTATCATATTGGGGAAAGGGTGTGGGGCGGGGGCGGAAGTCTTATTTTGTTTACCCCCACACCGCACCTTGTCTACGCCGTTGCAATACCCTAAGAACGGACCTCGCGGCGAAGTTCAGTTTTCATAGGCAATATCAGTCACATCACCGAAAGAAAAAGCACACGTCATTTTGTATATTGCTTTATGGTGCTTTGACGCTAATACGACATATTACAGCCACTGGGGTGAGCGGTTCTAAGTATATTCAGTTGTTAAGACGGAAGCAACTGAACAGTAATCAACTGTAATCGGCTGAACTTTTTTTATTAAACAATGCAACATGGTTGAATTATTTTATAGATCTGGGTTAATTTATTTTTAAGAGTCCATCGAATAAATTTTGGAGAAAATAGAGGATGGTTATTTTCTTTTAGTTGGCGCACAAATATTGTATGATTCTTAATTTTTCGATTTCATAACAAATTTCAGACGGAATGTAAAAAAAAAACAAACTACACTTATAGCAGTAGAACGCTACATCTTTTATTTAAAAATGTACAAAGTATAAATTACTCCACAAAAAGGTTTCAGCTCAAAAAAAGTAATTCTAAAACACCTTCGAAATTCGACCAACAATGCCTCAGTTTGAAAACTTTGCTCAAGAAGACAAGTTCGTCATTCTATTTTTGTTCAAATATATAACTAAATAAAATTAACGTAACTAATTCTAGTGGAGCAGTTTGCATGCGTTATAGAAATTATTTATGGTGTAGAACGTAAAAAGTTATAATTTTTATTCCTGTGATCCTCAAATCAGCATCTACGCACAATTGGGAAAGTCGTTGTTCCATCTCCTCTAAGCCGGAATTTTTTCGCTCATAAAAACAAGAAACTACCTTGAAAAAAGAAAGGTCCTTGCCTTTGTGTGAGCATTTTTGCTACCTCATATAAAAATTTAGTTGAAAACAAAGAATAGTCCTGGCAATTTGACGTTCCTTATCTAAAGACTCCGTTTAGTCATTCACTGAGCGCTCTTTGTTATATCATGGAGTTAATCTTTCATAATATTATGAGGAAAACGTAACACCATGGCGTTCTTTAGAATGCAAGGCCTGCAAAATATGCCCTTAGTTCAAGTCATTTCTCTCCGTACAAGCGGCGCCGCGTGGCGGGTGGACGCGATAACATCGCGCCTTTCTCTCATAACGCCCGTCCGGCTTCACACAGCATTCGTTGAATGGCGCTGGCAGTCCGGAATTACAAGAAGCATATGCGATGTTTAGTGTAGCTCGTACATTTGTTATGTTGTCAATTTCGGAACTCCACAATGATCCCGCCAAAAATTCCCAGTTTGTAGGCTCAATCACAGGTTCAGGTGCGCGAAATCTGAGCCGGCTTGCTAGAAACAGCGTCTCCGCTGAGACTCGGTTAAAAAAACCCTGTCGAAGCCAGCGCACGAGCTGAGCGTGACTCAAACCGCATCTCAAGACGCCGGCGCGCTCCAGTCTTTGCAGTGCATTCTTTCACCCAGTCTCAGCTGAGACGCTGTTGTAGCAAGCCGACCCTGATATAGGCTTCTTACAATGAATGCGCAGTTTAGCAAACATTTTAAGTAATTGATTAACTTGTCAATTGATCGATGTATTAATTGATATAATGCATTCTTGATTATATTAATGAATTAATTTATTTACTTATTGATCGATTGAATCATTAGACAATTGATTGATTGATTGATTGATTGATTGATTGATTGATTGATTGATTGATTGATTGATTGATTGATTGATTGATTGATTGATCGATTGATTGATTGATTAACGATTGATGATGATGGAATGATACGCGAATGAAGAAGAGAGGAAATATACGAATACTGCAAGTGTTCCACGTCTACCCGATAGATGGCGTAAGTGCGTTCTCTCGTCGCAAGGGATTGTAAGGGGTCTTAAGGCACACGGTCGTAAGCAGTCGCAAGTGTGTGAGGCAGCCTTAAGAGCTATGTCTGGCGCTACTCATTATGGCAAAGTACACTATGGTCACACAAACGATATCTGTCTGGCAAGTGCGTATCTTCTTTTCTGGTTGTGTACAGGAGACCATAAACTGGGCTCTGCCCATACTCGGCGTCAACTATTTAATGCTGCGTTGTCGAGGCCAGCGTAGCTTCCGCAGTGCTCCAACCCTGTCAAGGCTGCTTGCGCGAGCGCCTGCGAATGCAAGAGGAAGTCACGTGCACGTGCTCTTGCAGATTGCAGCACTGTGGAAGCTACGCTAGCCTCGACAAAGTGGCAGGAAATAGTTGACACCGGGATAGAAGCGCGTGCGCTGGAATGAACTCTGTGCCGGAATCGTCTCAGGGTTCAACTACTGCGACGTACAAAGAAAACTCGGCAAATAAAGAACTCGAAACAAATGACGATGGGTTATTATTTGCACTGACGCGATACACTTCTGAATGGACGGCCCTAACTAAAACTAAGCACGTATCTACAGTGGTCAACAATGACGAGTGAGAACGAAAAACAATAACGTTATTGAGTATATTTATTTGTCACAATACTAGAATTTCCGGTGATAGCATAACACGAGTGAAAAGAATTCACGATAAAGTGTACGAAAGCACCATCATTTCGCAATGTGGTGCCGCTGAGAGCGACGATGCAGGGACAGCGCCGAAGGTGCCGTGGGTGTTGCCACTACAGTGTGGTACAGGGTACAAGCTTTCTAAGTGTTTCTTTCTTCTACGCACATTTGCGTTTCTTGCGTGTATCGCTGCTTCAAACAGTATGGAGCTAAGCGAAGTATTCCGAAACGCCTACAAAAAAAGCGCAAAAAATACGCAAAGGACAAGCAAGTGGACGTTCCAGAGCGCACTCATAATTTATCGAAAAACCAATCGCTTATATAGACCTTTGCATCATTTATAAGTTATAACCCGGGTGAAAAATGCTGAGTCACTGAGCTGCGGACGCATGCGCAGGGTCTGATGTACTGTATAGCAGATCAACAGCGCATGCGCAAAAGGCATTTTAAAGCCCAGCAGACAAAGATGGCGGTGCGCAAAAGGCGATTTTTGGGAGCCGTGGCACAATGATCAGTCATCGCTATCGCCGGTACCGCCTCAGTTCCAAGGATGTACAAGGTGTCCCAAAAAACATTTACAGGATTGTCTTCACCAAATAAACTAGGCATCGCCAAACACTCATTTTCCGCCCAAAGGTAGCGCTAGAGGTCAGAAATTCAGCTTGGGCGAGTGTGCATTATGCACAGCGCACAGATAGACACTTAAAACTAACGCACATAGACGGAACTCACACAGCGCTGTGCAGAGTTCCTCTTTCTGTTCTCCTTTGTGCAAAGTACAAGTGTGCTATCGCATGCGCTAGAGGTCACAACCAGATGCCAAAGTTTCAGCCCGCTCCGATAACTTAATCCAAAAGTTATAAGTTATTTTCTGAAAATTTCAATGGGAAAATGGAGCCCATTTTTGCCCGTTTTCGGTTTCTGGTGTCATAGAGCGCCATGTATTCGAAAACTCCATCGGCCGCCATTTTTCCATTGAAATTTTCAGGAAATCAGTTATAAATTTTGATTGAGTCATCGTATCGGGCTGAAACTTTGGCATCTGGTTGTGACCTCTAGCGCTACCTTTGGGCGGAGAGTGAGCGTTAGGCGATGCCTAGTTTATTTTTACGGTAAAAAAGACCGCGTAAATTTTCTTTTGTGACACCCTGTATATTCATTTTTCCGACAAGCAAATAGACGTGTCATTTAATAAATTGCCTACCTTCTGCATTGATTTTAAAAAGAATTCATTCTTGGAAGGTAATAGCATTTTGCCATGGCTATATGATCGATTTTTTTTTTCAATAAATGTTAGTTGCGAATGAGCCCTGCCACGTCCATTCACTTGTCCTTGTGTATTTCCTTGTGTGTGCACCTATAGTGCTCTTGTTTTTTCTTGTTTTCTTTAGGTGATCGTGAAGTAACTGGCAGATATTGACGTTCTAAAGCACTTTATTCCAAAAACGTTGACTGGTATAGACGCTTTAAACACACACCATATATGAGCCGCCATAGCTGACCTTCTTACGTTTTACCGAGGTGCCGAACCATTGAAGCGGGCGTTGACGAGTCTCTACAAAGGCCTTTGCTGGGCAGAAGGACGCAGTAACGCCTAAAGTGGCAATAACCCGTCCTGCTGCGGTAATGATGAAGTGAAGCGAGACGGATTACGAGGGAACAAAAACTGAAGGTCCGTTATGACGGCGCCCATGCACATCTGCTGCAAAGTGTCAATAGACCCATGTTCGAAATCCCAGCACCCAGCGATAAAAATGGTAAATAAGAATCTAAAACGCATACTCATGTGAAGAGAGGGGCTGCGCTTAAAACAAGATTTTTGCTTTTTGCAGCACTCTTGGCATCGCTGTTGTCCATGAAGCTTCGTGACTATACGCATTTCCTGACGTTCTTGCACCACGATATGTGCGAGTGTTTCTAAAAAAATCGGAGTCTCGCAAAAAGCGCCGCACCCTTACTGTGGCATGGCGTCAGCATAAACAAACATGGCGGCGCCAATGGAGCAGAGCGCAGACGCTGGTCCATGTATAGCCAGTGACAGCATAAAAAACGTGGGGCGCGGACATTCCCGGGCATTTCATCATCGCTCTGTAGCCAAATCACGAACCAAGAAGTGTGAGCATAATAACGTCATGAGTTTCTAAAGGTGACTATAGCTGCTCGGCGATCGGTGAATGCGCCTGAGGTGCCGGGCAAGGGGACTACTCTAGATGTCGAACGCTTTCACGCGCAAGAGAACGCCCCTCTGATGTATGTACCTCCCGTTGCGACGCTTATACCTTTATCCTCGCAGGTGACCAGTCAGAGGCCCGGTTAAACGTCTTATTCATTCGAAGCAGTTTGATTTAGCTGTCGGTAAAAAAAATGCTTTGAATACCGTATTTGCTCGAGTAATAGCCGCGCTGTTTATGAACAAAGTTTGTGGGTCTGCTTTCCCGTGGATCACCGGGATTACGAATCACCGCGATCGGCAGGAAAATGTACGCGATTTACGGGTCAGAGATTATGTCCTCACGCGAAAATGTCACGCGCTCAGACCGGATGTACATTGTTGAGCGTGTTGGTTATTAATTTACGATAGGGAAAGAGGGACATTTAAGACAAACAGACAAGACAGGCTTTCGACTTTCAACAAAACGTTTATTGGCTCGACTTCGCCTCCTGGAAGCTCGACGACCCGCGTCGAGCTTCAGAAGGCGAATGTCGAGCCAGTAAATGTTTTCTTGAAAGTCGAAAGCCTGTCTTGTCTGTTTGTCTTCATGTCCTCTTTCCTTATCGTAAACAGATCGGATTGTTTACAGAGAAGCGTGTTCTCGAACTCTTTATTTGCTGCGTTTTTTTTTTAATACAGAATACAAGGGTTAGTTGTATGTGTGTTCTCCAGGCAAGTAGACGCAAGGGACTTGTTCATAAGATCTGCGGCTATTAGTACTCGAGCAAACACGGTGTATTTTTTAAAGTAATTAGACTTGTTTCGACCTTTCTTCGTAATAGCATTGCAGAAAACTGATTTTGCTAATTTTTCTCAAAAGCAATTATTGAACTCCAGCATAGGAAGGAACACTGCAATGGGGCTGAAGAAGCAATGTCTGTATATTTTGAAATTACAAAGAAGCGAGGCATATTTACTCATTCAGGCTTTTAGGTTAGTTCATAGACATATATACTAGATGACTGACCAGGCTAGAAGGAAAACGCAAAAGCGCTCTTACTCTTTTTGATTAGCTTTTAGGGGCACAGTCACCTTGCAATCCAGCCTTTCCATGCCGCAGAGGTTCCTAAACTCAACCGTAACCCAGTTGCCGCTGTGCCAAGTTGAAATTCGGTGTACTCGGGCTTACCGAGATAGAGACGTTCCCAGGGGTATCACTGGTTCATGTTCATTATAATTAGTTGTGGTAGTAGTAGTAGTAGTAGTAGTAGTAGTAGTAGTAGTAGCAGTAGAAGTAGTAGCAGTAGTTGTAGTTGAGTATAGTCACTGACAGCATAAAAACGCAGGGTCTGGTTTACTACGTTCAAGCGTCTCGCTTGATGATTCGTTCTTAGGCATTCTTAGGCGAATGCCACAATCCCATTGGGTCCGGAGCGATAGATGCCCGGTATACTCGCCACGTCAGCAAGTTGGGTTCAAGCGGTCAGCTTAAAAGAAAGAAAAAACGTGTCCATATGAAACTCTATAAAACTATAACAGACAATGAAAAGCGCAAACTGAGCACCAATGAAGCTTCTCTTCGATGCCAGGCTGCACTTACCCGGAGGGCTGACCGCTGGGACGTCTTCTTAGGAGGTGGCAGCCTCATCACAGAAAATTACGTCCTGTCCTGTGGACACGGCTTGGCCAAGTGAGTTTGCAAACTGCTTCAGAAAGAAAAATAAACTGGGGAGCCTTCCTGGAAGTAGGATCAACAACCTACGTCACACTGTCCGGTCTGAGCAACTCCATCTACACTCGAAAAACGCCCCCGTGCTTAGCTTCCCGCAGGAAGTTCCTAAGCAATTTTTGGCTTCTGAGTACCTGGTTGCAACATACCTTCCGAGTTTATAAACTGCGCTATCAAATGCACAGAAGCAAAAACGTAGCTGTGGCCATGCTTTTTTTTTTTTTATAACCTATACATATTATCCGCTGTAAAAAATTTTTAAACACTATCGTTTGAATGCAAATTTCTGCTCAATAGGCGGAGGGCTGTCGAGCGGCAATTTGTATTCAAACTTTAAAGTAGTTTACATTGCTTTGTGCAATATTAAGACGTACACCTATATATCCTTATAAATGAAACAAAACGGTATCTGTAAATTTGAGCTGCCCGTGTTCAAATATATACGGCGACCACCTAAAATGGCGTTAGATATCAATTTGACGTATTGTCTTTCTATTAAAACTCCCTGGCTTAAGTACTGTCACAACTGGGGTTTATAAGAGCAATAATAAATGTTTGACCGTTGCTTAAGGTCTAAAACAAATCTGGCAACCATAAAATGAAAGGTCAGAACCACAAATATGTTGGAGATTCCTGCAGGTGTCCAAGGCAGCAAATCTGCACAGCTGTTTGGTCGCGCCGAGAGCATTTCGGGTCATTCACCGTGTTCAGTTTCAGCTTTGATCAACGAGTGGTTTCCAAAATATTCGGTGGCACCTTCCAGGCAGAATAAATACCGCTCAAATGCTTTTGGGCTCAATGTACCCGTTAGTGACTGTTAGTGCGGCTGTGAAAGCGGCAAGCTGCGGAACACGTCAAGACTGGTTAGATAAAGAAAAAGATAAAACCATGGTTTGCAGGCCTGGCGCCTTTTCTAACGATCTAACATGTTATAATCTTTATACAGGTTTTTTTCTTAGGCTTTACAGGCAGTTTTTTTTCTAATCCTTTAATAAAGGCGTTGAGCAAAACAACTGCGGTCTATGCTGGTGAGTTATACGGCCAGGGGGACACATTACAGGGGGCTAATCGGGAATATATGTTGGTTATTAAATACCGATTTGTTAATTAACTTTAGAGTTAGTGAAGATAAACATATGATACCAACCAGAAACTTGCTGAGCCTCATCAAAAACTTATAGATCAGACGAGTTTAGAAAGATTTGGTGCGCGTGGGAAACCGAGTGGTGATCTAAAGTTCTTACTCGTGCAACAGGCCAAAGACTCTGAGTGCGAAAACGCGCCGGTTTTCCGTCTCTTATCATTCGCGTTTTTCCTACCGTCAGCTTTGCGCCTGTTGCAAGAGTGGGAACCTTATCGCGCAACCGAAATTTCCACGAGCTCGAATTATTTCTAAGGATATTGGTTTAGCGGTTTTCGATGACGCTAAGCGAGTTTCAAATCGAAAGCATACGTTTATTTTTACTAATTAAAAATGTAATTAACGGAATTCCAGTTAATTATCCGTCTTATCCTGACTATTAGCTCCCAACATTGGCGTTCCCCTGAGAAGATACCTCACCTGCTCAGACCGCATTAGTGTAGCTATGACAAATTTGTCGAAACAAATCTGCGAAGCCTAGAAAAACATCCTGCATAACCTTGAACAGCCATCTACTCCCGTTATTTGCGTTCTAGCTTTTATTTAAAATTATGGGTCAGACTATAATTGTAAAAAAAATTGTCCATTTCACTGCAGAACTGATGTTTTCAAATGCTTTTTTCCCCGCGGTCCATCGAAGATTGAAATAACCTGCCAAGTGACATAGTTAAAACGGCATTGTGAGAGCCGTTTATTCAAAAGATTCAATGTTACTTCTAACTACCGTTGTATATTACTTCCTGGATAATTGTATTTCACCTTGTGTTTGCAGTGTACCAATTTTATGTATGTGCCCTCCCTACTATAATGCCTCTTCAGGCGATGTGGGTATGCAAATAAATAAATAAATTAATAAAT